>JAGKTI010009742.1:3160-30175 GCA_018397915.1 Birgus latro
CACAATAAAACTATTAAATCATGCCACCTTACAATGGTAATCAACAGTACAACTAAATTCCATCAAACAAGCAACAGTTCACGAATATTATTACTCGTCACTGAAGTTAATACTCTCTCTTACTAAAATAAAACCAAGAGTAATATGGTTAAATACAAGGTAATACTAAAGTTAATATTCTCTTACACATAGGATAATACCAAGAACGATACTCTGACGCTCTATAATCTCACCCTAGCATTGTTATTACTAGTACACCAATCTCTGTAACACTTTATTCTAGTATCACTTCACCTCAATTTATTTCAATATATTTCTGCAAAGTTAATATCACTCTTTAACACAGTTGCATACCCTAACTCAATACTTCTCCATAAAAATACTTAACTTTATACAATCGTTGTTCCTTTCACCATTGAGCAATCAAGTTAATTTAACAATCAGACAAACTATCTGGCCCATCCTGTTACACCCTACCACGAGTCTACAGTATACTCTTAATATTCTTCACAGTGTATTTCACTTTCTTCTCTTTTTCTTTTTCCTCCTCTCAGTTCCACTTTCCTCTAAGTTCTCTAACAAGAAAATCTACTCACTGATACCGTAGAGTACCAAGACATCACAAGTCTCCGTCGTGGTAGGGCGCTTCAGGCGGGTTTCTAGCTAAGCTCCTCCCGGGTCCGTCTCGACTCTTTGCCCTCTCAGCTTGTTCTAACTCCCAGCCCTCTGCCTCTCCCTCAGGCAAAGTACAGAGGCCGGAAGTGGGCGTGTATTCTATAGATAATAGGACACACGCCACTCCAGTGGGTCGCGCCCAGCTCGCTAATCTAGTGTAGACAGTACAAGGCTATGAGAGTTCATTCACTTTTCATTTTCCATTATTCACCATTTACTGATCTGCGGCTTCTTCCATCTTTTCAAGGTGCCGCAGGTAACGATATTTGTCGCGTAACATTTTTCGATATCCTTTATCCCCCACTGACTGTTGTGGATGACGTGGTTGTGATATGGGTGGTTGTGGTTGGATGGTGGGTGAGTCAACCACGTCGTCAGCATTATCGTCGTCTTCCATATGGCTGTAGTTGTTGCCGCAGCTCGCTGTGTGGCGACATTCTCCGATGCCAAGAATGTCACATCCTCGCGACATCTCCTGATGACGAAACTCCTCGAAAGCCCACGATTCCGCACGTTGAAGAATGGGTAGTGGGAAGGTGGCTCGGTGTAAGCGTTAGCAAAGGAAAGCTATCACAGTGATGACCAGGATAACCACGCCAGCTACAAGTATATAAGTCGTGAACAACTATCAGGATGCAAAATTTCATGTTTTTCAGTTAAAAACGTTGGCGGTACATAATGACTTTGTCTGAGACCACCGAGTGCTCCCCCACCCCCCACCGTGGGGAGCGACCCTCGGGGATCCCACCATGGTTATAACTTATAACCTAGTGTGTGAAGCTCTACCATTGTACAAAATTCGTGTTCCCAGGTAAAAAAAATTATGATGATAATAATAATAATAATGACTGTGGTTAATGGTTTTGTGTGGGACACCCGGGGGCTTCCGTCCCCGTGAGAGGTGGGGGCAGTCCTCAGGGGTCCCACCCTGCCTGAAGCCTGGCCCAGGGAGAAGTCTGCCACTATGCAAAAGTTAGTTCTCCTAACACTCCTCTCGTAAGGCCCAGATGATTTAATTCCGTTCTTCAAGAAAGTATAATAACTCAGTGAGTGAGTGACAGAATTATGAACATTAGCTATACTTAACCTTCCCTGTGGGTGCGGCAAAAACTGGTATGCAAGATGCCAAGATAAACTGAAGTGGATCCAGAAGAAGCAAGAAACAAACTCAGCGGAGCCAGTGAAGAACAAACCTCACCACCCTGCAAGACAAAAACGACTAACCAAACAATGAAGGACTACAGCTGCAAGACAAACTGACATAACAGAAAAATGAAAAAGAGCAAGAAGACTGCAAGACATAGGAAGACAATCAACGAATAAAGGAAGTACTCCCCAATACGAAGCAATTACTCTTGCAAGACTCCACCTAGGGGTAATACTGACATACTTAACGAAGTCCTTTATCTATCGGAAAGAATGAAGCCTATTTCGAAACGAGTTTATTTAGCACTCATTGAAACCTTCACCCTGCAGGAAGTCTTCACCCTCGTTTAGCCATTAGGAAGGGCCTTGTTACGCAGCCACAACCAAACGTAAGTGCAATTTGTTTCCCCAAAAAAAGTCAAGGAGAGGAGAGTGTAGAAACTTCCAGTATCAGTCGTTCTTCCTGCAAATCAAAATCTGAGTTACGACAGAGAGTTCGTCATAAGTTATCCCCTACCATAACCAGCTTTTATCAGTAGGTACAGTGCTAGATAGGTTGTTGGAAATATTGTGCATCTTATTTTGTACTGTGTTGTAGCAGACTCCGAGCTACAGTAGATTTGTAAGATAACCTCAGTTCCCTTGTAGTTGATGACGGGAGAAGTTAAAGATGAGTCTGTGGTTGACTGTAGTTTTATTTTCTTCAAAGGGAAAATTCAAGATTAACACTGAGTGTTAAGCTGCTAGCTGACTCTCTCTCTCTCTCTCTCTCTCTCTCTCTCTCTCTCTCTCTCTCTCCTAGTTAGACCCCCTTCTTCTCCAGCTCCTAACTCGAGCTGCTCTCTCCCTGGTCTCTCTCCTAATTCTGCTTCTCGTTCCCCCCTCTATTGTGCAGGACGGCTAGTGTCACGTGGCTTATACAGTTGTCGAAATTTCTAGAAGCCTGTGTGTGTGTGTGTGTGTGTGTATGTGTGTGTGAGTGTGTGTGTATGTGTGTGTGTCTTCCTATCAGCTGTCACAAGGTGCTAACTCTACATTCCCACGAAGAGAAAGGTGCAGTGACATATCCTGCCGGCCTGGTGAGAGGAAATGCTGTATGCTACTAGCCATTATTTATGATATCTTAGATTCCTAACAATATTACACCCTCTCATAGAATTCCATGTCTCTCTCCACGACTCAGGCCCCATTCCTACCACATATAACCTTCCAAATAGTCTCAAAAGGGGACGTAGTAGAGCCCAGAGCCCGGCAACGCTTCAAGGATAATCTCAGTGTGGTCGCCAATCCTCTGAATTTATACAGGCCTTCACCAACTACAATGCTTTTAACAATAGGTACAAAAACTTTTATTCATTCTCAGATTTTACATGGGCAAACACTGTTTAACAAACTTAAAGGTAATCCTAAATCTTTTCACCTGTACATACAAAGCAAAATGGTAGGTGTTCCTTCTGTAGATCCTTATTAGAGATGTAGGTCCTTTCAGATGGTTCTCTTGTTGACGAATGTAGCACTATGGGTGAAGTGTTAGCGACAGTTCTGGTTCTGTATACACTATGAGAGTACTTAATCCTTCAGACCATCAGTCCCCTGATGGAGCTCTGAACTCTATCATCATAACCTTGTCTGATATCCCCAAAAAACTAATGGAGTTAGATGCTAGTTCAAGTATCGGTACAGATGGCTTCCATCCCAAGCTCTTGTCTTGTCCAGTTCTGGCACTACCCCTGTTTAAAGGTATCTAGGAACAGCGTTAGTACCAGTGTTCTCCCAGCTAAATGGAAAACGTTTGAAACCGTGTTCGCCTTTAGAAAAGGCGAATATCTTATTCCGCAAAATTGTAGACCAATAAGCCTGACCTTGCTGTCCTGAAAGACACTGGAACGAATAGCAGTGGAACACATGTATAACAACCTTGAGTCAATTCGGTTTTAGACGAGGGAAGACGGTTGAAAATCAGTTGCTGTCAACTTATAACTCATTATCTACATGGGTCGACACCGGTTGTGTGGTGGACGTTGTTTTGTTTGACATTTCTAAGGCATTTGATGCAGTGAGCCAGTGTCCTCCAAAAACTGAGGTGTCTTAGGCTCTCCAGTGCTTTTCTAGGTTGGGTGGGTTCCTTTTTACAGAACAGAAAAATATGTCTCAATGTTCAGAGTCAACAGTAGTTCCAGACAAGTCAAGTGTGGTGTACCTCCGGGCTCAGTCCTGGGGCCATTACTGTTTTTCATTTATATAAATCACTTGCTGTCCTCAATCACTAATAACTGTAAGGTTTTCGCGGACGACCTTAAGATTTATCTGAAAATATGATGTCAGTCTCCACGTTTCTTGACCCAGGATGTTTGTTTCTGTCAGAAAGGTTTTGACAGGATCTGCTCAGTAGCTGATAATCAGGGTTCTTGACTTAATTAAAGACAAGTGTGCAGTTTTACGCTTCCAATGCGGTTCTGTAGCCTGGGAAAACATTGGTACATTAACCCTTAGATGCCGGGCTTACTTTGGCTAGGGTGCCCCCCCCCCCACACACGGGCATATTACCCAAAATAGTCTTTTTTTCAAATCTTCATATTTGGGAAACTATAGCAGCTAGGAAAACAAATTAAGAGACAATCACCTCCAGGGTTGTGCTATATCTGTGGTTACCCTCCACAGAGTCCTTGGTATATTAATTGATACCACACTTCGGTTCCATATTCACATAAGGTCTGTAGTTAATAAAATTGCTGGTTTGTACAATGAGGGAGTTTATGATGTGTCTCTGTAGGTCAGATATTAGACCCTTGTTAGAATATTGTTCTTACCTGTGGAACACTGGATACCTTAGTGGTCTCAAGCTTTTGGAGTTGTTACAGAGAAACTGGACTAGGCATACTGAAGGCCTGTTTGGTCTGCCTTACAATGAATGACTTGTATAACTTGATCTCTTCTTTGTACAAAGACGGTTATTACGCGCAGATCTGTTAAAGTACTGGAAAATATTTAATGGTCAGTGTGGTATTCATCCTGATGACATGTTTGTATTGACTCTAACAGTCATAGATTTAAAATTGCACACCCTCACTGCTCGTTGGAGACTCCAAGGCGGTTCTTTTCTGCCAGGTGTATCTATCTCTCTATCTATGCCAGACGCCTTAATTCCACAGGGGCTGGCCACAAAGAAATCGCCTCCATGTCGCCCTGTCGCCCGCCATTTCACTTTCTTGCTCCCAACTCACACCCCCATCTCTCACATACCTCTCCACTCCATCCCTCCATCTCATCCTCGTTCTCTCTCTCCCTTCCCTCCCCTCCACCTCACTCACATGCAATCTCCTCGTTAGTCTTTCGCTCTCCATCCTCTCCACATGGCCAAACCACCTCAGTATATTTTTCCTAATGTTTTCTATCACATCCACATCCACACCACAACGCTTCTTCACTTCCTCATTTGTCAGTCTGTCTCTCCATGTAACTCCACATGCTTCTCACAGATAACTTATTTCCACTGCTCTCAGTCTTGACTTGTGTCCTTCTAAAAAGGTTCAAGATTCACTTCCAAACGTTAGAGTTGGTATCACAATACATGTACTGTCATGCAGCGACTTTTTTGCTTCCATGGTCACTTCCCTGTTTCTTAGCATTGCTTTCAAAGAACCAGCAACCTTTCTTCCTTGTTGTAACCTTTCAAGCAGTTCATCCTCCAAGCTTCCATCCATACTCATTATATGCTCTCTCCAAATCCATGAGGGCTGCGTAGAACTTCTTTCACTTCTCTAGAAACTCTTCCACTAAGAACCTAAGGATGAATATCTGATCTACACAAGCTCTTCCCGTCCTAAAACCTCTCTGCTCCTCTCCAGCTAATTCCTCTGTTATTTTCCTAACACAGTCAATGAGTATCCTACCATATACTTGTCCTATTACACCAAGAGGACAGTGCCCCTATAATAACCACACGCTTTTTTTTCCCCCTTCTCCTTTGTACAGTGAAATTATTATACCTGATTTCTAATCCTTCGGGATTCTGCCTTCTTCCCGGGCCAATTTACACATCATCCCTATCCATTCTACTACTATCTCTCCCCCATGCTTCAGCATTTCACCACACATCTAGGGCTTTCCCCAATTTAACTTTCTTCACTGCTTCCAGTACTTCCATCCTACTGATCTCTTCCTTGCTTCTTACCTCCCTCCTACTCTCAGCCATTCCCCAGCCGCTTATACTCGTATTACTTTAATTCTCTATGTTTGAGTTAAAAGTGTTCTCTCCATCTGCTCATCTTTTCTCATTTTTGCACTATCAGTCTGCCTTTTTTATCTTTCACTTCCCTACTAACTTGTCTTTCACCCTCCTAGCTCTACCTCCTTCTGAAACATTTGCTTACATTCACACCATTTTGCACTCAAATTCTCTCCAGAGTGCTCATTCATTCTCTTTTTACTCTCTCTTATTAATCTTTTCACCTCTCTCTTCCTCTCATCCGTCTCTCAACTTCATGCATACCGGCGCCCTCCCATCCACTGACTATATGCTTTCTTCTTTTGCACCACAGCTTGTATCACCTATTCATTCCACCATGCTGGTCCCTGCTTCCCCTTTCGTCTTCTCTTCACCTTACACACCACGTCACACGCTGCATAGATTTCTTCTGTGAATATCCTGCATACGCCTTCCACCTCCCCCATCTGCTCTAACTCATGTTTACCCAGTAGCTGTTCCACTTCTCTCTTATATTCTGCCTTTTTTCCATCCTCTTGCAACCTTTGTAACCTCCTTGTATGGACTACTTCCTCCTGTCCTTCCCTCCTATTCATCCATTGCATCCCCGCTGCAGGGGGTCACCTTGACGTGGTGGCGGGGCTTGAAACGTGGTTGGCGGTGCCACCTACTTTGGGGGCTTACCTACCTTTGTAGGGTTCGGCATTTGTCGCCCTCGTGGACCAAGCACCCCCTACATCACTAGTGGAGGGGGCCTGCTGGTGATGTTAGTTCCAGCCCATTTGCCATCCAGGGCTGGACTGTGCCTCCCCACGTGTTTGCCGTGCGTGGCGTCCCGTAATGCTGGGAGACAGGAGTCCTGGAGGTTGAGCGATGCTGCACGATGCGCCCTGCAGCTAGCAATACATCTCTTTGGTCCCTTATTCTGGCCAGACGGGCGGCCTGGTTGGGCCCGGCCAGGTCAATCGGCTGGTCATGCGTTGGCTAGGGTCAAGTGGGCATTGGGGGACCTGGTGGCTCCTATCGTCCTGGAGTCACCCTTGCCCGGGTCCCCCGGTGGTTACCCGCGTATACTCTTCCGCTACCTCTGGGGTCGCCAGTGGTGTTATCCCTGGCATACGACCTCCCCTTGTTGGGCTCCATGGTGGGTGGAGGGGTGGAGGAATGAAGTTTTTTTGAGATCTAATGGCTTTGCCCTATTTAAACAACACCTCCATTCCTGACGATCCGGCACCCGTCCCTGGCTCCTCTCATGACATCTCCTCGGGCGAAGCCCCCGTGCCCTACCGTCCAGCTCCACTTTTGGCCACCCTGGAACCTTACCAGCCTGGTTCTGGTTCCAGGAACAAGGGTAAGGCCAAAAATAGAGGACAAAACAAGTTTGAGAAGTCCCCTGGAATTACTCACGAGGTTCTTCCAGGAATATTTGAAAGAACAGATTTTGTAAATGTATTACACTATCAGGACATTAGAGGGACAACCAATTTCCAACCTCGACATCTTTGAGGTACACAGAGAGATCGTGGCTACTTGTGGGAGGGAACAGAGGATGTCTGCTCAGGGGGATGGCAGCCTTCTAGTCGAGGTTGCATCACCTGAGGAGGGTTCCCGTCTCGCTACCAAATGCAAAGATCCCAGTGCAAAGTTTGCTTGTGCTCCACATGCAACTTTTAATCAATGCCGTGGAGTTGTGTTTTCCCGGGACTTGCTTCAATACTCTGAAGAGAAGCTGCTCGAAGAACTGAAGGTCCACTACATCATCAAAGTAGAAAGATTCCAAAAGGAAATAGATGGAATTCTCACTCCAACCCCATCCTTGTTATTAACTTTTGATTGTACTGTTCTCCCGTCCTCCATCAAAGTTGCCTGGCTCTCTCTGAAGGTCAAACCCTATATACCGAATCCACGACGTTGCTACCATTGCCAAATGTATGGGCATGTTGGCCGTGTCTGCCGTCGTTTACAACAGGGCCTCCCGGCGGTGTGCGTCAATTGTGGTGACTCCACACATGCAGGTCAGGACTGCCCTGGGCCTGTTTGTTGTGTTCACTGTGGTGAGGCGCATCCTGCTTCCTCCAATGACTGTGCCCGGTTCAGGTTGGAGAAGGAAATCCTTCTCATCCGAAATCGGGATAAGGTGAGCTTTGCCGAGGCCAGGAGCAGAGCCATAGCATCAGTTTTCAATAATGGGGTTTCCTATGCTTCAGTCTTGTCCCGCAATAAACGTCCCTGTCGTGCTGCCCAACAGCAGTCCCATGTTCCACTCACAGTGTCTGCATCCACAAACCTGGTGCCTATGAATCAAGAATCTACCCCTCTCGAGATGGTAGCCCCTGCAGACCAGGTCTCAGCCTCTCCACCTCTATCTGCCAGTAATAACAACGTGCACTTTCCTACCTCTAAACGTCATCGTGGTTCCTCAGAGTCTTTGAGTCCAGAAGATCCCCCAAGCAAGGTATCACTCATAGAGTCCTCTCCACCAAAAGTTAGTCTTTCCGCATGCCAGCCCCCGGACCCCGCCCCTGGGTCACCGAGGGCTCCTCAGGCGTCAGTTGAGTCTGGCGCCTCTTCCTCGGTAGCATCGGAAATTTCTCCTCCGGATGCCTCTGAGGATTCTGACTTGCCCCCTCCAAGTTTAGAGGTCGGGACCCCAACCCCCACTATTCGCCCCCCTGGGTCGTTGGGGACATTGGACAGAGGTATGAACAAGAATTCCTCATCCACTGGGCATCGACGAATAACAGTGAAGTCTTCTATCACTTTGCAGGGCCTAGGTCATCGCACTGTTCACAGTGCTGCCCGTGAACTGCCCTCTAGTGGACGTGCCCGCCCTAAAAAGAAGGCTGTCTCCCAGGGTCACTCAGTAATTTCTACTAAGTGACCCTTGCTTCTCTGTAAATAGTTCCTCCATATTCCCTCATCTTTTAGTTCTTTTATGTGTTTATGCTTTTACCTCACTTTTTAATAGTGTCAGTGGCTACCATTATCCAATGGAACTGTCGTGGCCTACGTGCAAATTGGGAGGAACTCCGTTGGCTTCTGGCAAGGTATTCCCCTGTGTGTGTTTGCCTCCAGGAGACAATGGTTGGAGATTCTTCTCCCTCCAGTCCTCCTGGTTACCATGTATTTTATTCAATTCCTCTTCCTGGACAGGGACGTAGTGGCGGTGTAGCCATCCTCCTACGCAATGACACCCCATTCATCCGCCTGAATCTTACTACGCCTCTACAGGTTATTGCTGCTCGAGTTTTCCTTCGCCGTTATCATACAGTATGTTCCATATATTTACCACCCAACACAACAGTCAGCAGGGACGAGCTCGAACTCCTCATTCGTCAGTTACCTTCACCCTTTCTACTCTTGGGGGACTTTAATTGTCGCCATCCAATGTGGGGTGATTGCCTTACTAACCAACGTGGAGATTTGATGGCATCACTACTGGAGGCTGGAGACCTTGCATTAATAAACACTGGTGCTTTTACACATTTTCATCCCCAAACAAATTTCTTTACTGCCATCGGCCTCTGTGTTTGCTCACCCAACTGCATCCTAGATTTCACCTGGGAGGTTATGGAGAGCTTGCATGGGAGTGACCACTTCCCTGTCCTCCTTACATCACCGACATCTGGTCCCTGTTCCCGCTTTTTTTTTTTTTTTTTTTTTTTTTTTTTTTTTTTTAAAGATTCGCCACACTGGTGTGGCACGGGCTCGGGGTGGAGAGCCCGTCAGAGGGTGGCAGTAAGTAAACAAGGGGGCGTCCTCTGCATGGCGACAGAGGACGCTGGCATGGGGGGGGGGCTTACCGAGGTGGAAGCTAGATAAGGCGGACTGGTCACTTTTCTCTGCCTTAGCATCTTTTGATTCCTCTACAGAGGAATTTCCAACTATAGATGAAGCCGTTTCCTTTTTCACCTCCACTTTACATTCTGCTGCCCTTCAGGCTATCCCAAAAACCTCTGGCATGTATCGCTCTCGACCTCTCCCCTAGTGGAATGAGGAATGCAGGGTTGCCGTATGGGCTAAGAAGATAGCTTTTTCCCGCTATTGAAGATGCAGAACTGAGCATAATCTTATTCAGTTCAGGAGGGCAAGGGCTAAGGCTCGTCAGGTGCTCAAGGATGTTAGGCAGGAATCTTGGAAAGCATATGTTTCCTCAATTAACTCTAGGACGCCAGTGTCTCAGGTGTGGAAGAGGGTCAGGAAAATTTCGGGAAAATTTACTCCAACTAAGTCCCCTGTGTTGAAAGTTAATGGCATTCCTGTCGGTGACCCCGTGATTGTGGCCGATACTATGGCATCTGCATTTGCAGCAGTCTCTCATAGGGACGCTGCCACTTCAACTTTTTCTAGACACAGAGAGTTGGAGGAAGCTAAGGTGCTGGACTTCTGTTCGGAGAATAGGGAAACGTACAATCTCCCTTTCTCTTCTCACGAGCTACAGTTTGCCCTTTCCCTTTGTCAAGACACATCTCCAGGGCCGGATGACATACCATACGCGATGCTCCAGCACGTGGATGAGGATACACAGTGTTGTCTCCTCAACCTTTTTAATAGAATTTGGAGGAACTCTTCTTTACCCACCTCTTGGCGTGAAGTTATTGTATTGCCATTCCAAAAGCCAGGGAAAACAGGGTACAGTCCTCTTGAATATAGGCCGATTGCTTTGACATTCTGCATGTGCAAATGGTTTGAAAAAATGGTTAATACTCGCCTTACATATTTCCTCGAAAGGAATGAGTCTCTTTCTAATTGTCAGTCAGGTTTTAGAAAGTATCGTTCAACAACAGATGCGCTGGTACGTCTTGAGGCAGCAGTTTGTGCTGCCTTTGCTAGGAAGCAGCACCTAGTATGCGTTTTCTTTGATCTGGAAAAGGCATACGACACAACATGGAGATTTGGGATATACAAGGAACTACACTCTACAGGATTACATGGAAGACTGCCCCTGTTTCTAATCGATTTCCTTCGTGATCGTAAATTTAAGGTTCGAGTTGGCTCCACCTTGTCTCCGTCGTACCCTCAGGAGGAAGGGGTGCCTCAAGGGAGTGTCCTTAGTGCGACTCTGTTTGCAATTGCGTTGAATGGTATTGCAGCATCAGTTCCAGAAGGAGTATCTGCTTCTCTATATGTTGATGATTTAACACTATGGTTTGCTGCTTCCCGAATGGCTGTGGCAGAGCGCAGAATGCAGCTTGCTCTGGACAGGGTCTCACACTGGGCTACCATGCATGACTTCCGTTTTTCACCAACTAAAACAGTGGCCTTACATTTCTGTCATTTGAAAGGTATACATCCAGACCCAGACCTCCAATTGTACGGCCAGAGAGTGCGAGTTGTAGGTGAGGCAAGGTTTCTTGGCCTTATTTTCGATAGGAGGTTGACATGGGTCCCTCATATCCGCTCTTTACGTCAGTCATGTCATCGAGCCCTTTCTTTCCTACGGACCTTGTCACATCTGTCATGGGGCGCCGACAGAACTACCCTGCTACACCTTTACCATACCTTAGTGAGGAGCAAACTAGACAATGGGTGTGAGGTGTACTCGTCTGCTTCGGAGGCACGGCTACGCCCATTAAATTCAGTCCATCATGCTGGGATCCGTCTGTCTACTGGGGCTTTCCGCTCGTCACCGATACCTAGTCTGTTGGTTGATGCAAATGAGCCACCATTGGATATCCGTAGACAGTCGTTATTAGTGCGGTGTTGGCACCGCCTCCACCGTCTTCCCAACTCTCTGTGTAGTAGGGCTGTCTCTGAGATTACTCTTCACCACTTTTACAACACCCATCCTCACCATCCCCACCCATTTGGGTACAGAGTAAGGGCTGCCATGGAGGAGCTGTGTTTTCCCTCCTCCCCTGTTTGCCCAGTACGTGTTTCCCGAGTGCCTCCGTGGCTTCTTCCAGAGGTCCAACCGTGTGTTTACTTCCCAGAGAGAAAGACCTCTCTTTCCTCACAGGCGGCCCTCTCTTACTTTTTGGAACATGCCACTACCAACAGTGACTCAATCCCTGTGTATACAGATGGGTCCAAATCCCATTCTGGGACTGGGTTTGGCGTCATTCTTAATGATTTTAGCCATGGCGGGAGTCTCCCTCCTTCCACATCCATTTTTACTGCTGAACTTACTGCTATTTTAGTTGCAGTAGAATTGATTTTTAGTTTTCCTCCATCTTCTTTTACCATTTTTAGTGACTCTGCCAGTGCCTTGCAAGCTTTGTCTTGTACCTCCTCATCTCATCCCCTAGTCTTGGCCATCCTAGAGTGGCTCTAGTTGTTGAATAGACGTGGGTACTCTGTAAAGACGTGTTGGGTCCCTGCCCATGTGGGGGTTGTGGGCAATGAACAAGCTGACTCCTTAGCAAAAGCTGCTGCATCACGCCAATTCTCTCCTCTTTACCGTGTCCCGTTTGAGGATCTCCGTGTAGCCAGTATGACGGCTGCGCGTTCATGTTGGCAGAAGAGGTGGGATGCCGTTGGGTCAAATAAGCTTCACAGTATTCATCAAGACCTTGGTAATGGAGGGTATGTAGGAATGTCCCGCCAGTGGGAGACAGCCTTGGCTCGCCTGCGGATTGGTCACACTAGGCTGACCCATGGTTTTTTAATGGAGAGGGCTCCCCCTCCCTTTTGTGATGACTGCCTAGTTCCTTTGACAGTATGACACTTTCTTGTGGAGTGCCCCAGTCTGAGAGACCTTCGTCAGCGGTACCTTTCAAGGTGCTGGACTGGTGATGGGTCCTACCTTCTCTCCTTGGTGCTTGGGGAGGAGGCTTGTACTGCAAAAGGAAGCACTTTCTCTTTTTTAACTCATGCTGGCCTACTGAGGAAGCTATAGTGCTCAATTCATTTTAATTTATTTTATGTTGTTCTTATAACTCTCTTTATGGTGTTTTTCACTTATATTTGTCTTTCAGTTTTGGAGTGTTCTATGTCTCCCCCTTTTATGGATTTTACATCATGCTGACTTTTTACAGTTTTTGTGTTCGGCGGCATATGACCCTTGCTGTTGCGCCGCCAAGTCAATTTTCATTCATTCATTCATTCATCCATTGCATTTGAACCTTGACTTTCACTGCCACCAAGTGGTGGTCAGAAAGTCCACTTCCCCAGCCTCTGTATGCTCTTGCATCCACCACATACCGGTACCTTCTCATTCTGTCATCCACACACACACACACACACACATGCAGAAGGAGGAAAATTAAAAATTGGTAAAGGATGTTAACAGGAAAGTCACAACAACAGATGAGCTTTTAGTTGAGGATGGTACACTTAGAAGGAAGATTAGTGAAATGGCAAGCACAGTTGTCAACCATGAAAGTATTATGGAAAAGTTCAGAAATGATACAGAGACAATAAGGCAGGCAAGCACTCTGATAGATCATAGCAGTGATATTGAGAAGATAACCCAGGTGAATGAAGCGATGCAAAGCTACAAAAATAATGTGGAAATCACGTATGCTGAAATGGTGAAAGTAAAGAAAGACTTAGAAACAAGAGTTGAAGGAAAGAGCATTAAAAAGGAAGTGAAAAAAATAATCCAAAATAATCCAAAATTGGTCAAAGATTCAGGAAGCATCAACATATCTATAGTAATCATTGGTATAGAGGAGGAAGAAATAAAAAACAAGATTTCGAGAGACCAAAAGGAGATGGCAAATGTAACGAACATATTGAAGGAAGTATCAGAGGAAATCTGTAGGAAAGGCATAGAGGAACACAAAAGGCTAGGGAAATATGAGAGAAATAAATCAAGGCCTCTGAAAGTAACCTTCCAGAGTGTAAACACTGTGGAGGAAATACTGGAAAATGCAAGCAAACTTATGAAAAAAAAAAAAGGATTAAAAAATGTATGGAAAAAAAGATGCCTAACTCAAGAGGAACTGGGATTACTAAAAGAGAAGAGGGAGGAGGCAAAAATAAAGAACGAGAGAAAATCAGAGGAAGAGAAGAAAATTTTTTTTTTTTTACAAAGTAATTGCAATGCAGGTACGAAAGTAGTACATAAACAGGAAGGAATAAAAAGGAGGAAGGTAGTAGACCCAAGTCATGACAAGTCTGTAAAGAAGATGATTAAGTTGATGTACTCAAATGTAGAGGGAATGGTATCTAAATTACTAGAGATGAATTATTATATTAAAAAGAAAAATCTGCAAGTCAAAGAAACAGAACTTGATATGCCCTCGCAGGTAGAACTGATCGCAGTAGAGATTAATACATCTGAAGGGAAAGTAACAGTGGCAAATTTATACATGCCACCCAGATCAAACATTTGGGGAAAAAAGCGAATATGAAGACCTGGCAGAGAGCGCAATTCAAAGTTTGAGCATTACTACATAGAATGGAGGAGAAAACTGAAAGAATTATACTATCTTGAGATTTCAGTACAAATATAAATTGGAATACTCTAGATATAAAATGCCAGGAAAGCTGAAGGGACCAAAAGCTCCTGGACCTTGAGCAGGAGTTTTTCCTAAAGCACCAGAAAAAAGGACGATGTACCATCAGTACTAGATCTTATATTTACTAGGCAAGAAAATGACATTGACAATATTATGTATCACCCTCCATTCGGCAAAAGCGACCATGCAGTATTCAATTGCAACTTCAGGATTGCATATGACATAGTTAACAGCAATGAAAGTTACAAAAAGAGCCATAACTACAAAAAGGGCAGCTATCGTGACCTAAAGATATATTCTTAGAAGCAGATTGGGAAAAAGAGCTTAGAGGACAAGATTTAAATGTTGTATATAAAAAACTCTGTGAACTTTATGAAACAGGAGCCCAAATTTACATCACTCGGCACAAAGAAGCAGAAAAGAAAATAAAGAAATGGTTTAATAAAGAATGTAAAAAATCAATTGAAAAAAGACGCTTGTGGAATAGATACAGAAGACAGTAGACACAATAGTGAGAGGGCACATAACAACTATAAATAGGCAAGAAAGCAAGAAACGAATACACAAGAATAAGGAGAGAAGCCCAAAAACAGTTTGAGGAGGACATTATAAACAAAAGTAGTGAACAACCGAAGCTATTTTACGCTACATCCGAAGCAGAACCAAAGTAAAAGATAAAATACAACCCATTACGGATGAAGGAATTCTCTGTGCATAAGAGAAGGATATTTGTGAAGCACTAAATAAGAATTTCCAATCAGTTTTTACAGAAGAAAATATTTTTGAGTGGGATGATACAGAACATGCATGCTCAAACATATTACCAGATATACAAATATCAGAAAAAATACAGGAGTAGTTAAGTAAATTAGACAAAGGAAAAGCAAATGGTCCAGACGAAATTTCATGTTGGGTGCCACATGTATGTGCAAAGGAGTTAAGTAGACCATTAGCTTTAATATTCAAGGAATCCTTGGGTCAAGTAAACTATACCTGATATTTGGAAGAAAGCAAACACTGTCTCCTTATTCAAGAAAGGGAATAGACAAAATCCACTCAACTACCGACCCATATCACTTACCAATGTTGTAAGTAAGATACTGGAAAAGCTGATAAGAAAAGTTTGGGTAAAACATCTATTAAGCTACCATGGCAGAGTTGCAGAAACACTACAGAAAAGAGAAGGATGGGTGGACAGTATCTATCTAGATTTCAAGAAAGTGTTTGACAGAGTACCGCACCAAAGACTTTTATGGAAACTGTACCATCAAGGAGGAATCCGAGGCAAACTGTACTGTTGCATGCAAGAGTTTCTCAGAACAAGGGAAATGAGAACAGCACTAAGGGGAAACTACTCATCATGGAGGGAAGTGACTAGCGGAGTTCCACAGAGCTCAGTGCTGGCACCAATTATGTTTTTAGTATATATAAATGACATAGACAGTAATATTGGAAATGAAAATTATTTAAATATGTTTGCTGATGATGCAAAAATACAAAGGAGAATTACTAGGACAGACTTTTGTAAAGAACTACAAGAAGAATTAAATAAACTTCATGAATGGAGCAATACATGGCAAATGGAATTCACTGTGGTCAAGTGTCATGTAATCAAGTTTGATAGAAGTGGGAAAAGACCAGGTTGGGATTATAAGTTAGGAAGTAAAACCCTACACATATCAGAAAGAGAGAAGGACTTAGGTGTGATTATCAATAACAGACTATCTCCGGCTGACCACATAAGTGAGAAGGTACGGTACATGTATTTTATCTATCTATCTATCTATTGCCAGACACCATAATCCCATAAGGGGTGGCCATTTGACTTTGAGTTATTATTTTTTTTTTACTGGGAGGGGCACTAACCCTCCACCAACCCACTTGTTGACACGTAGGGAGCACGTATGGTTTGGTTATATGGTTACCACCCAGCGTTGTAAATGGTTTCTTGGCTTGCAGGAAACCATTTGGCTTGTCACTCAATGTAATGCCACCTGTAAAGGAAAGAAGTGACAGGAAATACAGGAGAAATAGGAAGAAAGGAGGGCAGGCACAGAAAAAGAATGATAAAGGCTAAGGAAGAAGTAGGCAGCACTACATCAAGTGAGTGGATGATGGTCACCACCACCTACCACCATCACTGCTTGCAAATATGAGAATAGCATTCACATACATAAATGAAGACATGCTGAAGAAGATAATATCATCTTTCATCAGACCAACCCTGGACTACGCATCAGTAGTCTGGAATCCTCATCTCAAGAAACACATATAAGATTGAAAAAGTTCAAAGGGCTGCTACAAGATGGGTACCAAGCTTAAGGGATCTAAGCAATGAAGAAAGACTGGAAAAACTGAATCTGCCAACACTACAGGAGAGAAGGAAAAGAGGAGACATGATTATACCATATAAATGCATATCAGGGAAGAAGAAAATAGACATAAAATGAATATGTATCCTATGGGGAAGCATCAGCAAGCGGACACTGCAAAAAACTGCATAAAAAGAGAGATGATAAAGACGTAAGGAAATTTAGTTTCCCAAATAGGGCAATTGATCATTGGAATGCACTACCGAATGAAATACTGTGTGCCAAAACAATTCATAAATTTAAGGAGATGTACGATGAAAATGGTTTAGACACGGGATAGTACGAGCTTGACTCATTCCTACAGAGATACAATTAGGTAAGACCCCCCCCCCCACACACACACTCAATCAATCGTTGCCTTCCATTCATTCAGTTCACCACCCACCCTTCTCATTGTAATAATCAAAATGAAACTCAACAAATTAACCACTGGTCTTGCCGAGATTCAGGCCCTCGTGCTCCAAATGTGTGCATGTTACCACTGAGCCAAAGAGAGGATCCCCACGTTGCCTGTAAGCAGCACGGGCTTTTATAGACCCCATTACATCACTCTTTTCTCCCCTTGATGAGCAATTTGGTAAGTTTAGAACATATGGTAGCGTAGCATCGGAGGCCACCATTGGAGACGCTGCATACCACACCGAATAGCTCATCCCTAAGATGTGGAGATTAGAACTCTGTCAGCTAACCAGCATCATTGCTTTCCAAGCCTCGCCTCACATTCTACACTGCTGCCAACCAATGCAATAAGCGGAAATGAAACTTAAACCTGATCACTGGTTTGACTGAGATTCGGTCACAGGCCCTCGCGTTCCACATGCATCCGTGCATGTTACCACTGAGCCTAGGATCCCCTGCTTTGCCTCTGGGCAACGCGGGCTTTTATATACCCTATTACATTATCATTCGCCACGTGTATCTGTGGATCATTTTGTGCCTGAAGAGGGTATTGGCTATCACCAGCCCTCTCCTTGCCCAGGGCAAATGTCCACTAGAGCACTGCCATTCTCATCCGCTACTGCAGGCACACCCCACTCACCACCTACTCCATCCACCTTCACATTCCCTACTTTTTCATTCATATTTCCAATCAAAAACACTCTCTCATTTCTCTCAAACGTTTCCATGCACACTTCCACATTTGGCCAGAACTCTTCTTTCATTCTGCTTGCACGATCTTGCGTTCGCCCACATTTGTATTCCTACTTTGTCTTCCACACAATCCTTGACACAACTGATCCCTACTCTCTTATATTCTCCTTCCATCTCCTGCACACAACACTACATACACCCTCTTTTGCCTTATTCTCACCTACTCCGCACATATACTCCATCCATACTCCCACTCTTACCACTCCATTTAGTCTCAGTTAATCCTCGCACGTCCACTCTTGCACCCTCAGGCTTCTGGACAATCTCTTTCACCTCATCATTCGCACCCTAAACATTCCCTGTTGCAGTCCGTACCGTCTTTGTCCGGTCTTTGGTCGTCACCTGTTTGTCAGTCTGCTTATCCTAGATGTATACTAAAAATGACTGGCGCACCAGCAGATCTGTGCTATCCCATATATTCCCGAACCGAGTTAGTGTTTTAAATGGAAGCGCCGCTGAAAAGACAAGCCTTCCGAATGCCATCGCTAGAATATGTGAATACCAGTAATAGCCTAGTAGGAAATTATATACATTAGTATGTAATAATGCTGTATTAATTTTACAGAGGGCATCTGAAACTTGCATATTTTTATCAGTAATTCACTCGATAATGAATGGGACCGAATGACGAAATAAAAAAAAGAAAAAGTCAACACAAGCTAGGTTTGTGCAGCATAGCGATATTCTGTGAGTGTTTGGACTAATATGTAATTATTATTAGAACCACAGACTTTGTGAAAGCGTTTCATAGGTATTTTAGCAATTTTTAAAGCTTTACCCAAAGGTTATTGGTGACATAGCCGTGCTGCAGGGATAGGTAAGCCCCGTTGATTGCAAAGCCGTGCAGCACGGGTATGTGGGCCTTAGAGGCAGTGTAGCCGTGCTGCACAGGTATATGAGCCCCAGATATGGTATATGTGGTACACGGACACCGAGGCTACCAGAACTGTGGTTGTGTTGCATAGATGCTGGTGCATTACCTCTCAGGTTGCATACGGTACCGGTAACTTCATGGTAATTATCTACACCGATAATAACCTTCCGGCTTGTATTGGTTAGAGCAGCCCGTAATTCTGGACAAACTGCAGGAGAGCTCCCATTAACAAACACTTAAAATTTATGACAGGGATTATCTTTCATGTTTTTAAATTCATATACAATGCCCAGATTCTACAGAAATATATATAATTTATGATACTGAAGACTGCATAGTCATTCATGCCCCCCAAATTCTGCTAAAATAACATGCTACTCAAAAGCACAAAGTTGGGTTGTTGACTTTGGTGGTAGCTTCCAACAGAGGGCAATGGATCAATTCAAACCTGAAACTTTTCGTCCCCAAATCGTTCCGGTTATTAGGTTTGGTTTAGTTAGATTGTGTTTAGTTATCTATCTGTTGCCAGAGGTATACTGGGCAATAGCTGAGTGTGAGACTTTTACTGGATAACCTAAATACAGTAATGTGGAAAGGAAAAATATGATATTTAAGGTGGCAAATTAGATGAAGAGGGAAGACAGAGATCACAGGTGAGCAGTGTGTGAACAATGAGTAAGGAAAGGCAGTGGTAAACAGTGATGATATTAAAGATGTGTGGAGAAAGCATTATAACTGGTGCTGAATTTGGCATCTGACTGGAACAGGGAAGGTTTGGAGTCAGCAGATCCAGTGTCTGGCAGTGTTATCAATTTAGCAAAAAATCCGTTAAATCTAGGTTATTTCAATTGCTCACTAGCAGATTTTTAAACCTACTGCAGATAGCAGATTTTTAAACCTACTGCAGATAGCAGATTTTTTAGTGGATTTTCATGAAGTTTAGCTGAATTTCTACAGGAATTTATAAAATGTGTCATTCATCAACAACAGCCCTTATGAGTAACATACTGAATAAAGTTATATACAGTATAATGGGCCTCTGAGCCCAAAATATGATTTGCATATTATTATAATTGTGATTATTATTTCCTGTGAGTCGCTGCGCCACAAATTGCTGTTTGCATACTATCATTACCTCATTCCAATGCAGAGGTAGAAGGACTGTTCAGCCAACTCAATATAGTTAAATCAAAACTCAGAAATCACCTGAGCACTTCTGTAAGTGCAATTCTCACGGTCAAAAGTGGGTTAAAAAGAGTAGAAAAGTGTTGTCATTCTTATGAACTCCCTGAAACTGTTGTGCAACGAATCGGGACAATGGCTGCATAATGTCACCACTGGCTGCAAGTACCTCAACTGCAAACACAATAGTGGTTCCAGACACTGCAGAAGATGAGGATGTTTTTTTCTCAGTGTACAAATTGTAATTGGTGAGTAACATACATTATGCAGTAGTTTTATCATATTTGCTCTATTTTGTTGTATATATTAACATTAATAATGACACTAACATTAAGTAATAATAATAATAGGAATGATTAATAACTAAGAAAATATTGTTATAACATTACACACACAAAAATTCTAGCAGATTTAAGGCATATCTAGCAGATTTTGAAATCTCTTAGTGGATTTTTGCCAGCCACATTTGACAACACTGGTGTTTTTTGTTTTTGTTTTTTTTAATGTAAGGAAGAAGGAACCAAAGGCCAGGGCCCGCATACTGTTCCTTCCAAGAAAAAGTAAAAACAATACCAAAGAGAGCCAAATTCAAGATCCATTCATTTCGAGATGCCTGGACACACTGTGTTTGAAAGATTGGAGATCATAGGAAGTAGGGAATACAGACAGAGGGAGACAGTTTCAGAGTTGACCAGTTGCATAAATGAAGGACCGGGAGTAACGGTTAACTCTTGCATTAGAGAGTTGGACACACTGCGTTTGAAAGATTGGAGATCATAGGAAGTAGGGAATACAGACAGAGGGAGACAGTTTCAGAGTTGACCAGTTCCATAAATGAAGGACTTGGAGTAACGCTTAACTCTTGCATTAGAGAGTTGGACAGAAAAGGGATGAGAGTTTGTTGCTAGACGGGTACTACGTGCCCATTGTAGAGGTGGAGGGATGCAAGCAGACAGTTCAGAGGAACAATGACCATTGAAGCAGCGATAGAAGAGAGATAAAGAAGCAACAGTGCGGCGAAGAGACAAAGGTTGAAGGGAATCAGTAAGAGGAGGAGAGTTAATGAAACGAAAAGCCTTTGACTCCACCCTGTTGAGAAGAACTGCATGTGGGGAGCCTTCCCACACGAGAGTTGTACTCCATACATGGGCGAATAAAACCCGTGTACAAGGTCAACATCTGTGCAGAGGTAAAGAAAGTTCGGAGTCGGCCCAGCACACCTAATCTCTTGGAAGCAGATTTCACAAGAGATGTAATATGTTCTTTCCAAGACAAATCCCGAGACCTTTGATTGATGCTGCAGCTGGGAGTAGGGCAATAGGCAGAATGCAGATGGGAAAGGTGGCAGGTGTGTCTGGTTTGACTGCTGAAATGTTGAAGGCCTCAGGGGATATAGGAGTGGGGTTAGTTGCTGATTTGATCTACCTACCTACAGCCAGATGCCATAATCCTGTATGGAGTGGCTGTTTTTCTCTGAGTTAGCCTAGTGGTTTTACAGGGAGGGGCACTAACCATCCTCCACGTAAGGAACATGTATGGGTTGTAAACCGTTAGGCCTGTCACTAAATGTAAAGCCACCTGAAAAGGAAAGATGAGCAATAAAAAGTGAAAGGAAAGATGAGTAATAAAAAGTGAAAGGAAAGATGGGAGAAATAGGAAGAGATGAGGACAGACACAGAAAAAGAATGATAAAGGTGAAGGAAGAAGTAGGCTGCTCTACATTGTGAGTGGATGATGGTCACCACCATCTGCCACATGATTTTTAAATTAGTAGCTTCATGGATTTGAACCAGTGCTCTTTGGTGTGTGAGTCCACCATAAAAATGGCTGGGCTATGGAATTACAATAATCCTTCATTTATCCAGACATATAGAGCCAAAGGTATGTCTAGGTAGTGCCAACATCTGTATAATGAACACTATTCCCCTACTATACCCAGACCATACCTATACCCAACCTCCAGTCTATACCTAACCTATTTGTACAGTACCTGTACTTAATTTGGCAGTGTTTTCCGGTCATTCAAGCATACTTTGACATCAAAACGCACATAGGAATATCCAAAGTAATGTTAAACACCAAGAAAACCATGCAGAAAAACCACTGAAAACCAAAAAACACCCCACTTATACACTACTGTATGTACAGTACCCCTCCTTACTGTATTTTGGCAGTGTTTTCTGGTCAATCTGCCATATTTTCACATCAAAACATATATGGCATTATTCAAAATAATTTTCAATACCAAGAAAACCATGCAAAAAAAACACTGAAAATAAAAAAACACTCTACTTATTCATTACTGTATGTACTGTACAGTACCTCTCCTATATTTGTCACTGTTTTCAGGTCATTCTGTCATATTTTGACATCAAAACATGCATGGGAATATCCTAAATAAATTTTTACACCAAGGAAACTATGAAAGAAACCTAAAGTTACCTGCCAGAAAACACCTCCAGCAGGTGTAGAGTTGTCCCATGTGGTCTAGTTGCAAACGTTCCGACCTAGCAAATGTTGAAGAACTCCTCCTCCTCCTGGAGCTGGGCAATGACCGGTAACGTGCGGCTCGGTGATGATGGCCATCCCACCTCAGGAGACCCTGAAGACAGCCACAAGCTTACGTCCAATGGAGACTCAGCGACTGTTGGTGTTCTTGGTTGCGAGTCCGATGGTGAAGACGGGAAACGAGTTGGTGGTGGTGGTGGTAAGAATGGGCTGGCACTCTTGGGAGTCTCAGGCTTGAAGGATGGGTCAATCCTGGTTTGATGATAGGACCGACAATTCTGCCGGATGACGAGTCCCGGACTGCATGCAGCTCCATTGCCAGGCTGAGCAGCACCAATTTCCTATCACAGTGCAGGTGCTCGGCATGCTCCAGCATCCCCTCCAGGTAACCATGGAGGACACCGAGACGAGGGAGTGAAGGAGTTGCAGTGGGCTGCAAGTCAGATTCCTCATCCTCGTCCTCGTCGGTCTCTCTGTCCTCTTCTGTGCCTGCAGAGGCAGCAGCAGCAATCTCCTCATCAGATATAGTCTAATAACCATGATCGCCACCATCACCATCCAGCCAATCCCTCATGTTGTCGAAGTCCATCTGCTCTCCTGCTGTTGTAAAGCGGCTAAGGAAATCATCCACGTCAAACCCCTCAAAGTTGTGCTTAACTTCGATTCCCTGGGGGAGACAAGACCAGCCGCTTTTGAGGGTTTTCACAGAGACTTCCTTCCATGCGTTCACCCAGTTGAACACTGCAGTCTTCAGGTTAGAATGCCAAAGATTCTGTAGGGTCTGCTCCCCACGTGTGTCCTCGGCTGCATCCTCGTCCTCCAGCACTACCATCACCTCGTTCAGGAACCTCTGGTGGTACAGTTTCTTCGCAACCATGATAACACCCTGGTCCATTGGTTAAATGAGAGGAGTCGTATTAGGGGACAGAAACATGCACCTAAGTCGCCTGTCACAAGCAACCAAATCCTTCTCAGACGGATACGCAGGGACATTGTCCAGGAACAGGAGTGCCTTCACCTGGTCGCGAGCGATAAAAAGGACCTCCATTTGATAATGGATAACCTCCTTGACGAAGTGTCTTTGGAACCAATCTCTGAAGATCTTAACTGTAAACCAGGCTTTCACAGAATGGTACCACACAACAACCAGGCTATCCATCAACCCACAGAGACAACGTAGTTGTTTTCCATGCCCAACAACAGTGGGTTTGAGGTGGTGCGACCCATTAGTTTTGGTACAGCACAAAACAGAGACAAGTTGCTTAGACAACTTCCACCAAGGCAGTCTTCTCCCTTTCTTCAGCATGGGTGTTGGTGGGCAAGCAGTGGTAGAACAGGCCAGTTTCGTCAGTGTTATAGACGTGACCAAGGGCAAGGCCCTTGTCCTTGATCAGGATCTGTGCTTTCTGGTGAAGCAGGTCTACTTCCTCTACTGCTCCATCCAAGGCCTTGCTGTGTGCCTTACTGCTAGTAGGTCCATGGCAAAGCTTGAAGCGAAAGAGCCATCCCTTTGATACCTGGAAGTCGTGCATACTGTATTGTGCAGGCATGCAAACTTCTTGGCAGCAGCCTTCACCTTGGTCCCACACACTGGCACCATGTTGCTGGCGAAACCACAACAATGTCGACTGGTTGACAGTGTCGTGCCGGACCTGAGCCATTACCTCCCTTTCGCCCCTACGCTTGCTTTCACTGAAGTCCTGTCCATACTTCATAAGCTTGTCGCATAATTTCTTGACATCAAACAATGTTGAATGGGCTACATCATATTCATTAAGTATGCATCCTGTAGTCCAGCCCGCGTCAACCTTGCCCAGTATCTCACGTTTCTTCTCCAGAGTCAGAACCTGCCTCTTCTGCTTCTCAGTTGGTGTTGGGGCCATCACCACTCACATGAGAATACAGTAGAGGAAGCCCACAACCTGAAGAAGGTAGGGGACCACCACAAAATCAGCCACATTCACAGCCATTCTTGCAAGCGAGCCACTGAGGCGAAACAAAGGTGGGAAATGAGGTACTGGGTTGTTGGCTGGCAAGCAGTACAGTGCTGCCATATCACACCCCATGGTTGCCTCCAAGCACAGATGAAGCAAAACGCAACAAACTGAATTCTGTATATAAGGTTCAGTTCCTTTTGCCTAGGCAAGGGTTAGCATGTGATGGCAACAGCAGATGACCAGTAGCTGCATCACTGCTTCAGGCAGTGTGTGACTGATGTAGCCTGCCAGGCGACTCTGACGGTAGGGAAGCGGACAGGCATGTGTGATGGGGGTTTCACACTAATCTTGGAGGCTGGGGGACTTCCGCCATTTGGTGTAAAGCCAGACAGCAGCTTTTACTGGACATTTGCTTGTGGTTTGTGGTGTGTTACACAGCACCAGGAACTCTCAGCCAGGAATGACGCTCGCCCCATGATTTCAAAACTAACCACAGGATTTTTTAGGAAATATGCTCCGTGTGTTCCCCAGGCAAAATTAAGTATGTTATCATATCCTATCCTAACCTAATCAGACCTAACCCATCCCATTAGGGCTACTTGGCTGAGGAAGCTGGCTGTGGTATTGAAACGAATACCCATACCTAACGGAAGTGTACTGTACAGTGCATACAGTACACACGTACTGTACTATCGTACCGGTATGCATTTATACAGAGATTACCATACCGATATTGTAATCATATCGAGGGAAGGAATCTCTCTCTCTCTCTCTCCCTCTCCCTCTCTCACTCTTTGTGTATTTACCTAATTGTGATATACAGGAAACGAGCTACGCTCGTGGGGTCCCGTCTCTTTTTCTCAGTAAGTCAAATTTTGCTTTAAACTCGTTTAAGTTTTTAGACTGGACGATCTCTTTGTCCAGTCTATTCCACAGGTCTATGCATCTATACGGAAAACTATATTTCTTGATGTCCTTCAAGCAGCGTGGCTTCTTCAGTTTCAGTCCATGTCCTCTTGTTGCTCTCTTATCCCCAAAAAACAGATCTTCTCTATCAGTTTTATCTACTCCCATCATGGTCCTGAACACTGCAATCATGTCACCCCTCTCTCTTCTTTCCTCTAAGGATGGCAAATCCAGCCTTTCTAGCCTCTCACTGTATGACAAATCCGCCAGACTGGGGACCATCTTGGTTGCTGTTCTTTGTATTCTCTTAATCTTGCTTATATCTTTCTTTTTTGTGTGGGGACCACACTACTGCTGCATATTCTAACCTGGGGCGGATCATGGCCACTATCAGTTTTTTCATCATCTCTTCTATCTGTCTATCTATTGCCAGACGCCATAATCCCGTAAGGGGTGGCCATTTGACTCTGAGTTATTTGTTTTACAGGGAGGGGCACTAACCCTCCACCAACCCACTTGTTGACACGTAATGAAATGCCACTCTTATGTTGGTCAAGAGTTTATATGTCTCTCTAACAATCTTGTTAATGTGTTTTTAGGTGACAAAGTATCCTGGACCAGCACTCCTAAATCTTTCTCTTCTCTTGCTTTTGTGATTGGTTCATTACCCATCATATAATTCAGTGATGGTCTCTTGGTGCTTTTACCCATTTCCAATATTTTACATTTTTTTGCGTTGAATTTCATTTCCCACATCCGGCTCCAGTCATGTATCCTATCCAGATCCTCCTGCAGCATTTTACAGTCCCCTACAACCTCTGCCTTCCTCAAGATCTTTGCATCATCAGCAAACAGATTTGCATAACTGTTCACTCCATCTACCATATCATTTACTTAAATCAGGAACATTACTGGCGCCAACACTGAGCCCTGTGGGACACCACTTGTTACTTCTCTCCATCCAGATGTCTTGTCCTTTATTACTGTCCTCATTTGTCTGTCTCTCGAAAAGTCTCTCATCCATTCCAGGAGGATACTGTCAGTCATCCTATATGCTCTAATTTCCACATTAGTCTCTTATGGGGTACTTTGTCAAAGGCCGTCTCCAAATCTAAATGTACACAGTCCACCCAACCATCTCTCTCCTGTAGCACATCAATCGCTCTTGAGTAAAAGCTCAACAAATTGGAAACACATGACCTAACACTTCTGAATCCAAATTGACTTTCAGTCAAAATATTCATCTCTTCCAGATATTTTATCCACCTATCTTTCAGAATCTTCTCACACAATTTTGCAACCATGCTGGTTAGGGACACTGGTCTATTGTTCAGGGGTTCTTCCATGTTTCCTCCCTTGTAAATTGGTACCACATTTGCTCTCTTCCATTCCCGAGGCTTTCCCTTCTTCCAGTGAACACACAATTAAACTGTGAATCTTATCTGCCAGTTGGTCTCTGCATTCCTTCAGTACCCAATTTGAAATTCCATCTGGTCCTGGAGCTTTCCTTACATCTTGAGTTTCCAGTAATTTGTACATTTCCTGCACTTCCACTTTTATATCTTTTATCACCACATTCCTAGTCCTTGAAACAAGGATGTGTCATGTCTCCATGGTTGTTCGATCTGTATATGGATGGGGTTATAAAAGA
>JAGKTI010009743.1:0-13530 GCA_018397915.1 Birgus latro
TGTAGTCCAACTTTCACTCTTACCCACACATTCCTTGACCCAACTGATCCATACTCTCTAACATTCTCCTTCCATCTGCTGCTCACACCAATACACACTCCTTCTTTCGCCCTCTCATTCTCACCTACTCGTGCGCATAGACCTCATCCATACTCCCATTCTCTCACACTCTCACCTCGCCATTTAGTTTCAGTTATTCCACATATATCCACTTTCGCACTCTCAAGCACCTGTACAATCTCTCTCTCTTTCACCTCATCATTCATACCCCTTACATTCCATGTTGCAGTCTTTACCACGTCCTTTGTCCGGTCCTTTTTCGTCAACTTTTGGTCAGTCCTGGTCCCAGGCTTCTTGTTCGTATTTTTAGTTAGTTGTTTTACGGGGTGGGGCACTAACCCACAACCAACCCCTTTAGTCGCCTCTTACGACAAGCAGGGATACTGGGGGAGAATTCTTGAAAACCCCCCTACCTCCAGGGGTCAATTTAATAATGGATTCTCTTATTAACTGTTTGTAATCTTCTTTTGTCCATGCCCTAGTTTTAGGGGCATATAAAATACTATTACGCCTATTTTTTCTTTATAACTGTCCGCAATTTCAGTTCTCAAAAGTTCAGCCATGGTATTTTCAATTTCTATATTTTTTGCTCTTAGGTCATTACAGGTTAAAATCATTATACCTCCCCCAAATCTGCTTTCTCTATCCTTCCTTCAAATATTATAACTGTTCCATCCAAACAATTTTGTACTGACATCTCGGACCAATTCAGTCTCCACCAAGCAAACAATTTCAGGTTTATTTTCATTTATATAGTCTCCATTTTCCCCTTTCTTAGATATTACCCCATCTACATTACTATACATGATACTTAGATTTACTGCACTGGTTTTATCATTACTCATTCTTCTCTTTTTCGTATTCATATCCACTGCCCTTGTTTCCTTCACTTCTAATTCCTCACATATCACTTACTTACTTTCATATCCATCACACTCCAAAAAAAAGTTTTACATTCTTCCTCTGTCCTCCTGTCACTTTTTGCCTTTACAGTACTTGTTCCTTCAAAGATTTTAAAACTTCTCTGTCTTCTTCATTCAAATCTTTTCTTACTATAATATTTCCCATCCCTGCCTCTTTACTTAGTGTCCAGGTCACTTTATATCATTTACTACACTTTCTGATGACAACATAACTCTCATTGGTCTCGCTTTTCATCTTTCTTATATGGCCCTATCCTCCTTACTTCCTCAATTTCTTTTCGCACTTGTTTCCTTCGGGATCGATCTTGCCCAACATTTTTCTCACTTGATATGAGTCGCTCTCGAGTCTCACAGATCTAACCTTTTCTTCCTGCTCCCTGTTTCCAAATATTACCACACATCTGTTCCTTTCTACAGTTTCTCTCACTATTTTCTCTTTTTTTCTTCAATATTTTCACTACATTTTTTTCCATTTTTTCTTATTCATTTTCCTTTCTTCCTGAATAATTTCCCTTAAACTGACCACTTCTTTCTGTTCTTCTTCCACATGGGCCCAATTTGCCTTTTGCTCTTCTAACACACTACTCACCTTCTCGGTTTGGTTACTGATCTCTTCTAGATTTCTCCTTAATTCGATATTTCTCGTTTCAAATTCTCAATCTCCTGGTTCGCCATCTCACTGACCTGTATCAGACTGAATAATATTTTTTGTATTTTCAGGCATGTTTCTCGATGCTAGATCCTCCACTTTCTTTTCTAGTTCACTAATTCTCATAATCAACATTTTAAATAAATCCATCACATTTGTTTTACTGTCAAATTCTGAAAATTCCAGTCCCTCAATGTTTACATTGTCGGCCATGTTTGTGGCTGACAGTACTAAACAGCTATTACCAAGATTCCTATAAACACCCATGTATACTCAATGACAATATCTCTTTACATTTTTGGTAGACTATATTAAATTACAATACTTTAAACTTTAGACATGACTAAAGGAGACAAGACAAACATACTGTAATTCCTGAAAACAACTTAAGGTTTGCAGAGTTGGTTAAGAGGTGGTTGAGACATGTCCGTTTGCTCTGGCTGGTCCTGTGTGTAACTCACCGGGTCGGTCAGGATCACTTGATGGTAGTGATCGTCAGCCTTTACCCTCCCGGAAGGGAGCTGAGAGCTCATATAGTCCGATCTATGGGCAAGGCTGTGACCTTCACACACGCACACACCCATCCCCTTGCTCAAGGGGGACAGTAACCACCCACTTCGTCAGTGAAACTTTTCGCAACCTGAGCAAGGCGCGAACTCCCGTCTACCAGATGGCAAGCGAGAACGCTACCACTGCGCCAGCGAGCGGTGTGTTTGTGTGTGTGTGTGCGCTTACCTAATTATATCTTACAGTGTGTGTGTGTGTGTGAGTGTGTGTGTATTTACCTATTTGTAGTATACAGGAATTGAGCTAAGCTCGTGTTTTCCCGTCTCCATATCTACATTCATCTAATCTAGTTTTAAATACATGAATGTTTTTCGCCTGCACCACCTCTTCGTCTAAGTCATTCCAAATACTTATGCTTCTATTCGGGAAACTGAACTTTTTGAGATCATTAAGACATCTACTTTTCCTCAACTTGAAGCCATGACCTCTTGTTCTTCCATCATCCAACACAAAAAGATCCTCTCTATCCACCCTTTCCAATTCTCTTACATTTCTAAATATCGTGATCAAGTCACCTCTTTCCCTTCTCTCGCGCAATGTTGGTAACTTCAGTTTTTCCAATCTCTCCTCGTAGGTGAGTTCCCTTAAACACGGTATCATCTTCGTTGCCATCCGTTGGACCCTTTCTAGTTTATCAATATGCTTCTTCAAATGAGGTGACCATACCACCGCCGCATACTCTAGTCTTGGTCTTATCATGGTCACTATCAACTCCCTCAACATTTCCTCATCCATATAATTAAAGGCCACTCTCATGTTAGTCAGTAATCCATAAGTTCCCCCAATAATTTTGTTTATATGCTTTTCTGGTGACAAGTGTGTGTGTGTCTACTTAGATGTAGTATACAGGATTTGGGCTAAACTCATGTTGTTTCATCTCAGTATCATAAATTACCCAATCTACTTTGAAATAAACAGATTTTTCTTTGTTTTCTTGATATCCTCTTCCAAACTGTTCCAGATGTCTACACCTCTGTATGAGAAACTAAATTTGTTGTATCATTTAAACATCTGCTCTTCTTTAATTTATATTCATATCCTTTTGTCTTTCCTTCATCTTCCCCAAACAGATCTTTTTCAGTTTTCTATTTCCTTTAAACATCATAATAAAACCTCCTCTCTCTCCTCTCATGCTTAGTGATGGTATCTTCAGCTTTTTCAGTCTCTCTTCATAAGACAGTTTCCTCCAACTAGATCCCATCCACTGTATCTTTTTAAGCTTTCTTACATGCTTCTTTAAATGAGGTGACTATATCACTGCTGCATGTTCTGGTTTCAATCTTTTCATGAACACATCTCTCTCAACACCTCCTCATCCATTTAGCTGAAAACTACTCTCATATTATCCATCAGTCTACCTGCCATCCAATGATCTTAATGATTTGTTTGTCTGTTTACAGATCATTCTGTATAGGTAGTCCCCTACTTACAAACGGTTGACTCACAAATTTGGAAACCGTACTCCCCCACTCCTGCTTGTCTCCCTTTCCCATCCCCCTGCCTACCCCCACCCCCACTTGGTGCACTGCTAGCTGCCTGCCTCTCAGTTGCCCAGAAGTATCTCACACCATATGTCCCACCTACATTACCTTCTTCCATGTGATGTTTGCTGTCTCATTTTTTAGCAATGGCATTGTTTATGAGGATAATAACATTACCTATGGGGTTTCTGTGTCAGTCTCAATTGATTGAGTGAGGTATATGAGAGTTTGGGTTTGGGTCTGGGTCAGGAATGCATCTTTGATATCCAACATACTTGCAGACCAAACACTCCCACTGGTACACAACACTGGAGGACATCGGGGTATGGGTGTACTGTCCCGACCTCCACACTCCCTCAATCCCTTCCTCCTACCCAACATTTCCTGTAGCTTACTTTGCAGTCAACTCACTGCCTTTCTTTTCCTCTGTCTCTTTTCTCTCAGCTTTATTTCTAATTTCATCTTCTTTATCTCCAAACACAATCACACACTTCTGCCTACCTACTGTCTCTCTCACTATGTTCTCCCTCTTTCTTATGATATCTAATACTCATGTTTTAAAATTCACTTTTCCTTCCAATTCTTCTCTTTCCAAACTCTTCTTAGTCTTCTTTTGTTCCTCCATTATTTCATTTAATACAATTTTCTATTAATTTTACTCACTTGCCATACATTCTGCATATTTTTCATTTCTATTTTCAACTCCTCCATGTCATCCCTCTCCACCTCCTCCTTTTCATCCCCCTCAGCTGGTCCCTTCTCCAATGCTGTCAACTTCTCTATGATATCCCTACCAAAATCCTTAGGTTCATAAATAATCTGTATTCTTCTTTCTAACAATTCTAAGCACCTCCCACTCTGCCGTCACTCTCTCCTCTAACTTTTTCTCCACCTCCTTGGATTTACCCTGAAGCCCTTCAAATTCTGATGTTTCAGGATTCATCCTTTGGCCACTTAATTTAACCTTTGATGTAATTTGGGTGATACTCAAGAGTAATGGGTGAATATGGTTGATGCAAAGCCTCTGTTATCTTACCAGTGTTTTGTGGCCAGCTGATTTTTAGAATACGCTGTGCACATCTTTACAATATAGACCTTCCACCTTCTTATTTTTTCTGATTCTATTGATGGTTAAATTGATGTGGAGGCATAACCGTAACATGAATATAGCTCCCCTATCCCAAAAATCAGATAAAATTTTATACTCTGTCCAGCTTATGTCCAATCACTCACACGGGCGCTATTGTGCGTTCAAAACGGTATGCTTCCTGCATGCATCTGTGTCGTATGTGTAGTGCCTGTACACAGGGACTGAGTTGTGATGTATGTGGTTGTGAATGGGGGTGAGGGGGGAGTTGTACTTGGTGTAAAACAGAAGTGTTTGTGGATGTGTTGCATTGGTCACACACCCACGTGGTGTGGCACTGTTTGGAATTTGGTAGCGTTGTGCATGTTATGTGGATCCAAGCTCTGCAAGAACTGCATCAAACAGACCTACGTGTATGCCTTAAGCTTATAATGCGTAGGAAGTGAACATGGCATATGCATCATGGTATTTCACTTAACAATACCTTCAGCTGGACCCCCTCATGTTAGGATACTTGCTAAAACCCCCACTAAAAAAAGAATCTGTAACTTCTTCACCGACAAGCAGTTATCTATAATTTACAAGAGTCATGTGTGCTCTCAGCTGGAATACTGCTCACCCTTGTAAAGTGGATGTAGAGAAGTTGTACTAAAACATGTAAACAAAATTCAGAACAAAGATATAAGAATAATTAAAAACACAGCAATTACAAATGAACTACCTCCCGTATAAATAAAATGGAATGCTGCTTCTCTTACATTATTTGAGATACTTTTATGGCAAATGCTCATATTAAGTTGCATCCTCTGTGCCACCTCTCCACACCTTCCCCCATGCTGCATGGGCATCTGGTAGCACTCATGACCTGATTGTCACACATACTGCAGAACATCTGTCTATCAGAATTCATTTATTCCCAGAACTGCTTCTCTTTGGAACTCACTTCCTCAAACTAGTTTCCCCCCAAACCTAAACAGTTCAAATCCATCTGTTCAGATGAATGGATGAATGGAGGACACTGGTAATCTGGTATATGGATTTTTTTTTTCTTCCTCTGTTTTATCTTTCTGAGGAGGGGAGGGGGGAAGAATCATGAATAAGAAAAAGTTATCAATATGACAATGACTTTTGCTAGCATCATATAGCTTTTAATTACCACTGTCGTTTTATGGTGAATCATCATATATTACTACTATAAATGAACAGAAATTATCACCATTTCATTCATGATTACTATGACATCAGTCACTGTAATATGATGCTATGTCATTTTCATTTCACTAATAAACACAGTATATTGCTATATTATTATTATTAGCAAGATAATAACTGCAGTAAACTGCCTAATTAATGTTAAGTGTTAAATGAAGCTCATAACATACAGTGGCACTGCATCCAGTATGGTAATTTAATCAGACAATACTGCCATACTGGACTAATTCCATATTAGACAAATAACAAACCTTATGGTGAAAATTATTTAGATCAGACAAGACCCTGATCTAAGGCACAACAATTCCAAGAATGTTGTAAACAATGACAATGATAAGCAAGCACACAAAAGTGCAATTTTGCCTGATGGATACAGGCACGTAGCAGGTAGGGGCGGGAGGGGCAGTACTGTTCAAACATGCTATTATGGTGCAAGTACACTGGCGAGCACAAGGAGACTGACGCTCAGTAACATCAGTAACATCTCCCAGCCGATGCATGTTCTCAATGGCTGTTTCTTGTTAGTGTCTGGATATGGTGCCTACAGACCTACACTTAATGAACTTATGTTCAGTTCAAAAGGAAGTCCAATTATCCAATGGTACAAATTGCATAAGAGTAGGCATAAGCTAGTGGTATATTACACAGAGATGAACATACTTTATTACCATAGTGATGAACATATTCTGTTCATATCTTAAACTGATCCAACCTGGTGTTACTTACCTTGATTCTCGATTTGTCTTTGCTGTGACTTTATCAGCATCTGCTCTGCCAACCCCAAGGTGATTGTTGCCAATGATGTTACCTTCCTGCTGACCAGTGGATATATTAAACATGGTCAGTTGCCCATCCATAGTTGCTACGGCTACTTGCTTCCCATCAGGCCGAATATGGACACACATTCCTAAAGATAAAAACATCACCATCATCACCATCCAAACACAATTTTGACCAATACATGGATTGTTAGAACCTAGAAATAAAAAAGGAAAGCAAACAACAGCAGAAACAACAGGTGACTGTCCAATGAAAGAAGCTATACATCCATTCACTCACCAATCAGACTTTAATATTTTCTGCTCCACCACTCAAATATAAACATCCTTATACTGTACTGTAATTACAGTAACCTCTCCATTTGCATGGCTGATGTATTTCAATAAGACCTTGCTTTAAAGGACTTGTAAATACCTGATTTCAAATATAATGGACCCCTTGACCCTACTGGAGAACTTTTATTATACAGTACATTGAACCGAAGGTCGGTATAGGGAAGGCATCTGGGAACCTACCGGACAAATTTGTTAAACACTGAACTCAGGCCTGCTATTTCCTCTTTTCTTTTCATTATTATCTAATGATATGAGGACCAACATTAGCTCTGTATCGCAAATTGATGTATTATGTATCATGAAACACAGGCCAATCCTACACTGTGCTGATTTATTGACATCTTACTACTAAATCATTTTCCATACAGCAGACCCTCACTATAATGGACTAATGGGCATGTTCACAAACTCAGGAGTTGCCAGTGATCACTGGGTAACTTAATTAGGTACTCAGTCAACTACTCCCCGCTTGCACAGCCTTACATTTTCTAAAATCCCTTCAATGTTAGTTAGTGATGAAGAGTACATAAATTCCTCAGTAATGTAATCAATGGTTACTATACCAGTTTTCTATATATGACTTACTAAGTAAAGTATGCAGAACAATTACTAGAATGCACAAAATGGCAAGCGGTCTGTTAGCATTTATCACATATTATTAGACACCTCACTGCTCACTGCATGTTTAACTTGAAATGCTTGACATTTACTTATCAAAGAGATTAATGTTTCATCTGGCAAATGCTGAGGAGAATGTAACAACCATTAAGCTATAAAAAGGGTGCAATTTATGAAGCCGAAACCATGAGAAGATGAAGCCGCTGACCAAAATCCCAAGTATCAATATTTCCAGGAAGACAACACCAAAACTTGGCACAGGCATGAGCATACAATCTTCATCCGATTCCTATAAACATTCTGCAGTCAGACAACTTCATGTAAATATTATATATAGATGAATGAAGAAAGAAACCTGTACTTTACACAGGAAAAATCATCCTGTATATTACCACTATGCCAGGAATCTAACCCGGACGAGGATTATACATAGACATATATGTCTGAAAGTGTTATTTAACTAAATCATCATCATCATCCAGACCTCCTTTCCCATCTTCGGGCAGGGAGAGGAGTAGCAATGTCCAGACAGCCCAAATCTGCTGAACCCAATAGGCCACACTTCCATTCACTCACCATTCAAGTCCCTGGAATCCTGGCTCTATCTGATACGCCAAAAACATTCACCATACTGTATTCTGTAGCTTCACATAAACGTATCCGATAGAGTCAATCCGGACGCTGTCACATTAAAAAGGGGGGCCAAATCAATGATCATGCTCTTCTCCTCTCAATATTCATTCAGCCAGCTTGATCTCTTGTCAGATCCCTAGCCTCACCGACTTCCATACCTCTCTTCCTCACACACAATCATCCACCATATCCCTCCACCTCTTCCTTGGCCTACCTCGCCTCCTCCCTCCTTCAAATTCACTCAGATATACCTTTTTCACCACTCTGTTGTTATCTATTCTCTCCACATGACCATACCATCTCAGTACACTCTCTTCAATTCTGGTGTCCACAGACTTCCTCACTCAGCATCTTTCACAAATCACATTATTTTGTATCCTATCCAATCTCTGTACTCCACACACATTCCTCAGCTGTCCCATCTCCACTGCTCTCACTCCTGACTTTTCATTTTCATGCCACACCATAGTCTCACATCCATATGTTATAGTTGGCACTAACACTCCTTCGTGCAAGCCTCGTGCAACCGCAACACTCAAGCTTCTGTTTCTTATCAAGACCTTCATTGCACCAGGTACTTTCCTTCCTTGTGTCATTCTACATTCCACTTCTTTTGCACATTTTCCTCTTTTTTCTATCACTGTACCAAGGTATTCGAACTCTCTCACCAATTCCAGTCTCTTTACATTCACTGTAATATCGCACTGGAAGTCACCTTCTCTCTCAATAACCATCACTTTACTCTTTTCTACATTTACTCTCAAGACACGACACTCACAGACACTCGCAAAACTCTGCACTAGTCTACCAAGTTCTTGCCCAGTACAGTAAAACCTCGATATAATGGACTTCAATAGACCGGAATTCGCTTTTATCGGACTCGAGGAGCTACCGGACTAAACTCCTATATATCGGAAAAAGTCCGATAAAGCCAGAAGCAGTCCGGACTGCCTGACCACTTCAGCTATGTTCACCACAATAAGACAAGTAAAAGACATGTTTTTCAGTGCACAGTACAGTATTATTATACCATTTTATTAATGTACTGAAGGTATAACACAGTACAATACTGCAACGGTGGTGAAAACCACTGATGCAATCCGGACTAATGACTGATATATCGGAAAAAGTCCGGATTAGCAGGGGTAAGTCCGGATGTCGCTTTTATCAGAATTTCGCATTTCTCGGAATGGCTTGGGCCCCAATTAGTCCGTTATAGTGAGGTCTTACTGTATTTGCAAGTAGTATTGCAACATCAGCATACAACAAATTTGATATATTTCGTCCATCACCATTCATTACCAATCCCATTCCTCTCTCCGTTACCCATGTTTTTACTTCTCTCATCACCCCACCCATATACAGTAAATATCAAACAACCACGGGGACATCACACAACCTCAACGCATGCCCACACATATGCTTCACTACCATCATAAAAATTCTTGATGGCACCTGGCAGCTTACCATCTACACTGTACATTCACAAACCTTCCACAATCCTTCTCTGTCTACTTTGTCGTATGCTTTTTCCAGATCCATGAATGCCATAAACGCCTTATAGTCCTTCTCATAAGCCTTCTCCACTATCTGTCTCACTGCAAATATTTGATCCACACATCCTCTCCCATTCCTAAAGCCACCCAGTTATCATTCACTAAAACTTTTGATATCCCTGTTACTTTCTCTGTTTGACTAAAACTATAATAAAAGACATGGCCGGAAGTGTATGTAATCAGTTTTAAGCTTCGAAGAATAGGTGTCCTCAAGTTTAGACGGTTAGTTTGGTTAGTGTAGTGATTCCCTTCAACTTTATCATAATAAAGCTCCTCTCCCCATTTTACTGAGTAGATATGTTAATAAAATTGTACTTATGAACAAAGTGATAAAGGAAACACTTAGAAAGCAATAGTTTACTTGACTGCATTTTAATTTTTCAAATTAAGTTAGTTTACTTGACTGCATTTTTATTTTTCAAATTAAGTTATCAGGTGAAGATTGGCAACTTCTGGGAGTCTGTGAATGATCCTACTGGAAGAAGCCAGATTTGTTAAAGCCAAATGTTTGATAAATCTGAGGGCCCACCCCCCTCCTCAGGTGAGAATCTAAGCATATGTCTGAAAATATATGAACAGTACAATATCACATTCCAGTATAAAAATGAGAACTATACCCATTTTACACCAACTTGGCCCATAATTTCACCCTTTTGTAGCTTGTTTCACATTCCTGTCCTTGCACTACCTCATGACTAGCTAAGTATTACTAAAATCTGTTATTAAAACTCAGCAATCATGATGGGGAGAGGGCAATTTCAGGCCAGGATGGAGTTAGAAGGGTAGGAAACACACGTATTGCGACCCACTGCACCTTATTTAACCCGCCCAGTCTCGACCGTTTTTTTAGCCAGCCTACCCCCAGATCCAGACCAATTTTCAACTTTTTGTTTTTTGGTTCAATCCTCCACTTTTGGTGAGAAACATTAAAAATTCATAGAGAAATCGCCCTCCTCAGCTTAAAAATGTTGATACAGGTGTCATTCAACCTTACATTTTCCTTCTTTTTCAGGGTACCTGGCTAAAGAAAATGAACTATGGAAGGGTTAACTAATTCAAGCCACTTTAAATTACGTATTTATTTATTTATTTAGTATGAATTTATGTGTAGTACAAGTCTATATTGGTTTTCACACAATAATATAGGCAATAAAAGCGTTGTTCACTTACCCAAAACCCCAGTATACGGCACCTTCCTTTACAACATTACCACCTCATCACTTCTGTTTGTTTCTACCTCTAGCTTCTTTGTTTCTTTGTCCCCCACCTCAAGAATCACTTTCACCGTGAATTTCGTCACTGGAGAGACTGTGGGGCAACATACCTTTACTGGCCAGGTTACTGCTTACAGGTGAATTGCCCAGTGTGGGGGGGAGGGGGGAGGGGGGTTAGGTGGGTCCAGGCAGTATCCCCGCTTGCCAGCAGGTAGAAGAATGTCTCCCACATGTGCCTACCAAAAATCACCCGCAAAAATATTGAAAAATGTGCACACAATGGGCCTTGCAACTGAGTGACGTATGATGCACGTCAGTGGGTCTGTCCGCAGAAAAAAGTAGCAACGTGCATCGTATGTCGGTGGGACTCGGCGGGTTAACAATCACTGTTCATCATTGCTGACCGAAGTTCAGTGGGCTCTGAGATGTTCATTAAATCCAAAATCTGTTATATCAATGTTCGTTATAACTAGGGTCTACTGTATGTGCTGACCCTAGGCCTGGTATAGCAGGTCCCTATAGGACGTCTTACGTAAGAAAATATTGGACATACCATCCGCCTTTTCCCTAATTATTTTATTATAATAAGGCCTCACTGTATTAAGTTTTACCATGCATATCAAGCTGTGCATATGGTACCACTGAAACCCATGTTATATAGCTAACCGGTATGGAAAAATCCAAAAATGTTTCCAAAGTTCCCCTTTTGGTCTTCTTGAAAAATTTTTACCCCCCCCAACTATACTTAACACTCAATAAATATACAACATCTGGAGAAATCACTGGGCATAAAAAAGAGTTAGTCAGAATGTACAAAGTGGTAAATAAGTGGTGATCACTTACCCTGAAAGGGCATATACAGGTATGTAACCTTCTCAGTTTTCAACAGAACTTGATTCATCACATAAAAGCACTTCCCAACAGGACACCTGCAAGTTGCACTGCTCATTCGGTTTTGTCTGTTCTTAAATGTGGTGTGGACAGCAGTCTCATTCATTTAGTACCTCTTACCAATGTGATGCTCTCTCTGGAATTGAGCCCACACAGTATCGCCTTATTATTCTTGTGACATGGGAACCTGCCAACACCTGTCTCTAGCTCCACTACTGGCTGGTGTAGAGTAGCCAGAAGCCACTGCAAATCAATTAGCATTGTCAAGGTGCCACAAGGGAAGGGACTACACAGAGTACTCATGCTAGTGTACCTGGGGTCAAGGTTGGGTAGCTGAGATGGGGAGAGAAGGAGAAGAAAGAGTACACATGCATGGCAGCCATGTTTAATAGCCATGGTGACATCACTGTGTGGGACTTTCAAATGTTGGTGCCTGGCAGCTTGTGTTTTGAGGAATGATTTCTGGAATTTTCCCCCTACATACTGATTTTTTTCATTGCACTTACTGATCATAAGTAGGGTTTATCTATCTGTTCAAATGGAGTTTAGTGCACCAGTCGAGCAGGGCAGTACTCCCAAGGAGGATGGAAAGCTGATGACAGGGAGAGCTGGAGCTCCCGTTTCATCAGCCCTCAGGACTTGTTCCTGACCATCCTCCTTTGCTGAACTTTTTCAGTGTCTCAGTTACACAGAGAGTAGACCAGCATGCTCTCCAATACAACGTTTCTCTAACTGTTTACACCAAACTACATACATGCTACACACTACACTTCCTTTTCAAAATTATCGTCAAAATGGTGCACAAAAATCATGCCTCGGAGTCCCCAGGGGGGGGGGACCACAAATGCCCCCACCATCCGCCCCTCTCCCGGTGATGACTCAAAGAGCTGCCTGGAACCACTGTCTGTCTCACTCCTTCTTCATTTCTGTAACATTCACGGCCTTTCCTCTAACTTTCACGCTGTTGAGCACCACCTCTTCTCCTCTAAACCTCACCTTCTCTTTCTCACTGAGACTCAGCTGTCTGAGGCAACTGACAGCAAACCCTTTTCTGTATCCTCCTACTTTCTCTATTCTCGTTTCAAAGCCAAAGGTGGCTGTTGTGTATATGTACGCAATGATCTATCTTGCTCTCGTGTTCCTGAACTTGATTCTTCTGAATTCTCTACTCTCTGGCTTCAGCTTTCCTGTCATTCTCTGACTAAATATATCTGTGCTGTTTACTTATCTCCTAATTCTACTGACTATCAAAAATTCTTTGACTATCTTACTTCTACGATGGAACACATTCTATCCATTTCTCCTTTCTCTGAAATCTCCATTCTAGGAGATTTCAATGTTCACCACCACCTTTGGCTCTCCTCTCCTTTCACTGATCCACCTGGTGAACAAGCCTACATCTTTTCTATCCTTAATGACCTAGAGCAGCTTGTACAGCACCCTACCCGTATCCCTGACCGCCTTGGAGAGAGTTCCAACATACTTGACCTTTTCCTAACAACTAATCCTTCTGCTTACACTGTT
>JAGKTI010009743.1:18357-30170 GCA_018397915.1 Birgus latro
CCCCCAAACCACCCTACCCCTCCCACTCCCACTGCCACCCCCAACCTTTACCCCCACCCCCCTCCCCACCCCTATTTACCAGCCCCACCCATCATCCCCCAACTCCCCCAAGCACTCAGTCCTCATTCCTGCACACCCTACAATCCCCAAACACCCCCACACCTCCCCCCCCACAAATCCCCCACCATATCGCACCTGCTGATTATGCCCGTCCTAAGCATATGTCAAAACATTCCGATGCCTGTCTTTTAGGGGTTAAAAGTAAGTTAGACAAAAATATACAGTACATTTAGCTACACAAAGAGATTATAATGACAACAAGCAACTTTACCGAAACATTATGACGACCTGGGTTACTAAAGGCCAAGAGGAGGAATGAAACTTTTGAAAGGAACTGTAAATTTAGATTCATCAATTACTTCAACTTCACTTAGGCACATCACATACATTTTGGCCTCATCAGGTCATTTCAGGGCAATTCAGTGTCCAATTACTGAACAGTATATCCATTACATTCCAATAAAGGTCACATAGTTCATTAGCTCTCTGAGATTCTGTTGAGATGCGTTCAGACGTCATTTCAAATCTAACCTCGGAGATTCCCAAGACTTGTTCACACATCATTTTAAGATAAAGTACTCTTCTAATATACTAATCATAAATCGTGTTTAAGCGTCATAACTTTAACCTGTCATTTTGACTTTTTATTTTCTTTGTAAGGATTTCTGAGTAAGGATGGAAGTTTAGAGGGTAAAGTGCTTGAAAGGGTACAACAGGGAAGAAAGGTTGCTGGTTCCTTGAAAGCAGTGATAAGAAAAGGGAAGTGGGCATGGAAGTGAAAAAGCTACTACATGACAGTATTGTGATACCAACTCTAACATATAGAAGTGGAGTTTGGACCTCATTGGAGGGACAGAAGTCAAGAGTGAGAGCAATGGAAATGAGTTGAAAGGAGCATGTGGAGTCACATGGAGAGACAGACTGACAAATGAGGAAGTGACGGAGAGTTGTAGTGTGGATGTGATAGGAAGTGTTAGGAGAGACACACTGAGGTGGTTTGGCCACGTGGAGAGGATGGAAAGTGAGAGACTGACGAGGAGAGTGTATGTGAGTGAGGTTGAAGGGGGGAGAGGAAGGAGGAGGTCAAGGATGAGATGAAGGGATGGAGTGGAGAGGTATATGAGGGAGGGGGGTGTGAGCTGGGAGCAAGGCAATGAAATGGCAGGGGACAGGGCGATATAGAGGCGATTTGTTTGTGGCCACCCCTTACGGGGTTAAGGCGTCTGGCAATAGATAGATTTTCTTTGCTTTCCTTTTTTGAACATACTGTACTATGATGAAGTACAACTATTCGGTTTTAAAATGACACCAAAGCCAGCATTCTATCATGAAAAGTATACTAACACATGCTGATCAAAGAAAAAGATCGTTAAGCAAATATGCGGCCGAGAATCATACAAAATTTTGCATCTCCCCCCACCCCCCCACTTTACCATGCAATAACATGAATAAATAGCCATAAACAATACACAGGTATACCCCAGTTTAACGATGCTATTGGTTAAGTAAAAACCCATCGTTAAGCAGGGTATTGTATCTCAGGGTAGATTTAACATGTAAAGTATAGGGATGCATTTTTGAGCCTTGGGTTTCCCACCAACCAAGTCCTGAACCCACCCAAATGAGTCCAAAAACAAGTTTAAAGCCAATCTAAATGGCCTAACAGCTGTAAAAGAAGCTAACCTAAGCCTAACACCAGTAAATAACTCACCAAAACCAACAAATAACATCTGAAAATCATCAAATATAAGTCTGGAAAAAATCAAGCAGTACCCCCAAAATGACACTGTTCACCCCACCTATAGCAAAAACACATTAATCTGAGTCTAAAAACAGTTTTTAAATCAATCTAAACACAGAATTTCAGTCTAAAATATCAAATCAGTAAAAAAAATAAAAATAAAAAAACCGTTCGACCAGGGTTTGGCCATCGTCAGGCAGGGTATGGTGGTATCTTTATACCCCCATTGCTCAGCCGTGGTATCGCATCTAGGGGTATTGTATATCGAGGTATACGTGATTCGCTGTAAAGGTAATTTATCGTAGTTTTGCATGGTTCAAACCAGATTTATATACTGTATCTTTATTACTTTATTCTTGATGAATATTTTTCAATGGCAAGATAAAAAATTTTTGGTTTTTGCCTAACCATCTCATCATTTCGTATGTCTGATGATAAGCAGGAAGTGGAAGGAGAATATAAGAGGGTATGGAACAGTGGGTGCAAGGATTGTATGCGTGAGGATGAAAGTAGGTATACAAGCTTAGGCAATTGTATGTCATATGCACCAACAGAGGACTGAGTGGCAAGAGTGAAAGATGAGTTTTGGGCAAGTGTAGAAGCATGTATGGACAAGTCCGAGAGGAGCAAGAGAGTGTTTTTGACTGGAGACATAAATGGCAAAGTTGGGAATGTACGGGTAGATGGACTGGTTGGTCAGTGGGGTGTGCCAGCTCAAGTAGATTGGAATGGTAGTGCTTTGGTGGACATCTGTGCTGGTAAGGGGTTGGCAATAGTCAACACCTCCAATCGGCATAAGATGATCCACAGGTATACATGGAGAGTCATAAGGAGGATGGACAGTGAACTTGTTGAACGAAAGGCAATGATAGATTACGTGTGTGTGGATGAGAGAATGAGAAGACAAGTGTTGGATGCAAGAGTGTGGAGAGGGTGGGGGAATGGAATCTTGGACCATAACTTATTGATGGCCAAGGTAAGGCTGCAAAGAAAATGGGTGAAGAGACGAAAGGGAAGACAGCAGGAAACAGCTCCTGTGAGAAGAGTGGAGAAGTTGCAAGATAGTGAGAGAATGGCAGAGTATAAGAGTATAGTGGAAGAAAGACTGGGAAGGTATGAGTTAGAGCAGGTGGAAGGGGTGAAAGATGTAAGATATTCAGGGAAGAAATAGGCGCAGCATGTATGGTGATCTGTGGAGTGAGGAGGAGATGCAGGGGTGTGCAAGGGACAGCATGGTGGAATGATAAGGTGAAATGAGCTGTGGAACAAAAGAAGGCATATAGTGAATGGCTAGCGAGTAGAGGTAGGGGAGAAGGTGAGAGAGAGAAAAGAGAGTTTGGTGAAGGAGAATAAGAAGAAAGTGGATGAAGAATTTGGGAGGAATCTGAGTGTAAAATAGAGAGAGAGTAAGAAATTGTTTTGGAAGGAGGTAAAGAAAGCAGGTGTGAAAGCGGAAACAGTAGGGGAGTGAAAGATGGGAATAAAAGATTGTTGGTGGAGAAGAGAGAGAAATTGAGGAGATGCAAGGAGCACTTTGAAAATCTGTTGAATGTAGAAAGTGGGAGCAGTGCAAGTGTAAGTGGCTGGGGAATGGCTGGGAGAAGAAGAGACGAGAGGAGGGATGAAGAGATCGGAAGGGCGGAAGTAGTGGGAGCAATGAAGATCGAGATAGGAAAGGCCCCAGGAATTGATGGAGTGTGTTGTGAAATGCTGAAGTATGGGGGTGAGATTGTTGTGGAAACGATATGGAAGTTGTGTAGATTGGCTTGGGAAGAGGGAAGGGTTCCAGAGAACTGGAAATCAGGTATAACTGTTCCTTTACACAAAGGAAAATGGGAGAGAGAAGTATGTGGTAACCACTGAGGTATTTGCCTTCTTAGTGTGACTGGAAAAATATATGGCAGAATACTCACTGATAGGGTTAGGCATATAACAGAGGAGCTAGTTGGAGAAGAACAAGGGGGATTTAGGAAGGGAAAAGGGTGTGTAGATCAGATATTTGTTCTAATATGTTTAGTGGAGAAGCATCTAGAGAAAAGAAGAAAGTGTATGCTGCCATTATGGACTTGAAGAGAGCTTATGACAGAATAGATAGGCAAGGTACGTGGAAGGTATTAAGAATATATAGAGTGGAGGGGAAATTGCCGAGTGCTGTGAAGTGTATGTACAGAGGAGTTCGGGCTACCGTGTGAGTGGATGGTGAGCCGAATGTTCTTTGATCTAAATGTGAGACTGAAACAGGGATGAGCGATGTATTCATGGATGGGATTGTAAAGGAGGTGCAGGGTAGGGCAGTGGATGTGGGGGTGGCTCTAATGAATGAGGGTGAGATGTGGAATGAGGGTGAGATGTGTTGTTGTTTGCTGATGATACAGTATTGTTGAGTGAAGATGAATGGGAGTTGAAAGGTTTGGTGAATGAATTTAAGACAGTGTGTAGGAAGAGGAATCTGAATGTTAATGTAAGCAAGAGTAAAATTATGGTGTTTGGGAGGAATGAAGTCACAGAATGCACAGTGAGGCTGGATGGTGAAGATATGGAGAATGAGTATATTCAAGTACTTGGGTAGTGTGATGAGTAAGGATGGAAGTTTTGGGGATGAAGTGCTTGAAAGGGTACAGCAGGGAAGGAAGGTTGTTAGTTTACTGAAAGCAGTGATGTGAAACAGGGAGGTGAGTATGGAAGTCAAGAAGTCACTGCATGATAGTATTGTGATCCCTACCCTGACATATAGAAGCAAGGCATGGACCTTGCTAGAGGAGAACAAGTCAAGAGTGAGAGCAGTGGAAATGAGTTACTTGAGAGGAGAATGTGGAGCGACATGGAGGGAGAGGCTGATGAATGAAGAAGTGAAGGAACGTTGTGGGGTGGATGTGGATGTGGTTGAGAAAATTAGGAGAAATACACTGAGGTGGTTTGGACATGTGGAGAGAATGGAGAATGAAAGACTGACTAAGAGGGTGTACGTAGGTAAAGTGGAGGGAGGGAGAGGGAGGAGGAGACTGAGGATGAGGTGGAGAGATGGAGTTGAGAGGTATATGAGGAAGGGGGGAGTGAGCTGGGGGGAGGGCAGTCAAATGGTGGGTGACAGAGTGACTTAGAGGCATTTTGTCTGTGCGATTAGGGCATGGGGCTATAGATAGAAAGTTTTATTTTTTTTAACATACTATGATAAAGTACAACCATTCAACTTTAAAATGACACCAAAACCATCATTCTATCATGAAGAGTGCATTTACACAGACCAATCAAAGAAACATCCTGCGGAGCGTAGATGCAGGTCAGTGCATGGGCGGCTGTCTCTAGGACAGACGTAATCTGACTGGGGCTGAAACCTGATAGGGTTAAGGGCCATTCAAGATCTTCACATCCAATGCAGCTCAATCCAGGTAGGTTCCTTCAGGTCATTCAGTGTTTAGGTCATACACATTCAAAATGTCTCAGCTTGATCAAATCAGGTTCATTAAGAAGTATTCAGGTTCATTAGTGCCACATCAGGTCACCACATCAAACAAAACCATTACACATTAGTCATCTTCATTCAGTCTGGGCCAATTCAGGTCCAGTTAGGCTTATTCAGGTCATCAAGGTTTGTTCAGGTCCTCTGCATTCATTCAGGCTGTTTGGTCAGCTCAACTTCATTAAAGGCTGTTCAGGAATAATTACATTTAAGGCTTTCACATGCACTTAGGTCCAATCAGATAAATTCAGATCTGGCTATATCCATTAAGGTCAACTTAAATTAATCATTGTTATTCTACTTTATTTTGGTCATATTTGGACCCAAACTGATTAAAAGTATACCTCGATATACGATACCCCTAGTTGCGATACCCCGGCTTAACGATGGAAGTAGAAATACCACGATTCCCCGCCTAACAATGGCCAAACCCCTGGTTTAGCGATGGGTTTTGATTTTTTTTTTTACTGACTTTGATGATATTCTAGACTAAAATTGTTTTGCCTTATACTGCAGACTTGAATATGTTAAAGTTAACAGGTTACAGCAGTAATGTAAATATTGCATTTAGGTATACTTCCACCATCAGATCAATGTTAGTAAAGAACAAATGTACAACATATTCAGAAGCAGGCATATATAAAATTCCTTGCAAAGACTGTGAACTAGTGTACATAGGAGAAACAGGTCGAAGTTTGGAAACACGGATTAAGGAACATAAGTATGCCATAAAAACATGTAATTTAAACAATGTAATATTTAATCATGTTTGTGAAGCCAACCACAGAACTGACTGGCGAGGTAGTCATCTGCTGTATAAAAGTCAAGACTTTCGGAAACGAAAGATTATTGAAGCCATGTGTATCCATAAATATGAGAATTTCAACCTTAGTGAAGGCGTGTACAAGCTAGATCCTATAATGAGGTCCCTGGTGGAAATGTCCCTTCCCGCACTGAAACAGGTGGGGTCAGACAGGAATTACACCTGACCTGCCTGGTGGTGTCCCCTCCTTTCACTCTTGGGAAATCCCCACTTATAGGAATCCACCCCATCCCACCTCACCATTACCCCTCCCTTCCACACACACACACACACACACCGCTCGCTGGCGCAGTGGTAGTGTTCTCGTTTGCCATCTGGTAGACGGGAGTTCGCGCCTCGCTCAGGTTGCGAAAAGTTTCACTGACGAAGTGAGTGGTTACTGTCCCCCTTGAGCAAGGGGATGGGTGTGTGCGTGTGTGAAGGTCACAGCCTTGCCCACAGATCGGACTATATGAGCTCTCAGCTCCCTTCCGGGAGGGTAAAAGCTGACGATCACTACCATCAAGTGATCCTGACCGACCCAGTGAGTTACACACACACACACACACACACACACACACACACACACACACACACANCTGAGGATACTGTACCTACTACAGGGGCTAGTTTATTGGCAAGAAACTGTGATAATTTATAGGTAAAACACCCACACTGTGAAATTATGGAACGCAATGGAATATTAGCTTTATGGGTCTTTGGTAGTCCATATATGTATGGTAATGTCGGGTTGATCTGAATGAACTTATGGATATCCCCTTTCACTCTTGGGAGATCCCCGCTTACAGTAATCCACCCCATCCCACCTCACCTTTACCCCTCCATTCCACACACACACACACACACACACACACACACACACACACACACACATAAAATGGAGCCCTTGTATTGTCAAAATGTCATTCCCTCTCTCTACCTTGACCACTGAAGATGGTGGCAGTGTCCACCGAAACTGTTTGGTACACATATTCTTTGTCTTCAAGTGTGGGTTTAATTTTCTGACATTTTCATCTCTTTTCTATCACTGTACCCAGGTATTTGAACTCTCTCACCAGTTCCACTATCTCTTCATTCACTGTAACATCACACTGGGAGTCACCTTCTCTCTCAATAACCATCAGTTTACTTTTTTCTACATTTACTTTCGAGGCACGGTGCTCACAGACATCAGCAAATCTCTGCACTGGTCTACCAAGTTACTGTCTGGTATCTGCAAGTAGTACTGCATCATCAGCATACAACAAATCTGAGATATTCCACCCATCACCATTCATTACCAATGCATCCTTCTCTCCATTACTCGTGGTTTTACTTCTCCCATCACTCCATCCATTTATATGATGAACAACAATGGGGACATCACAAAACCTTGTCACTATCTCACACGGATCGTGAACCATTCACTTAGCTGCACATTTACCCCTACACATGCATCACTACCATCATAAAAACTCTTGACAGCACCTAGCAGCTTACCATCTACACTGTACATGCGCTAAACCTTCCACAATCCTTTTCTGTCTACTTTGTCGTATGTTTTTTCCAGATCTGTGAATGCCATAAACACCTTATGGTCCTTCTCACAAGCCTTCTCCATGATCTGTCTTCCTGCAAATATTTGATCTACACATCCTCTGCCACTCCTAAAGCCATCCTATTCATCACTCACTAGGACTTCTGATATCTCTCTTACTTTCTCTATAATAATTCTTCCATGTCGTCACCCTCGTAAACAAACTGCCTGAGTCATTTTGTCACCCTCGTAAACAAAATGCCTAAGCCATTTCTTGGCGATTTCAGGATTTTTGTCTAAATCAATTTGTCATCATGTGGCGCCCTTTCAAAATGAAAAAAAGCATATGAATGTTTTTGTCCTTTTATCAAAAAGTTATGAAACCATAACATTCAATCTATCAAGAAAATGTAACAGTTTTTTTTTAATTTCCCCAAAAGTAGGAAATATGACTTAGGTAGTTTGTTTGTGAAGGAGACGATATACCTTCCCTACCATATTCAATAAACATATGCCAAGATAATTTTTGCACTCACTTCGCTCGCCATTTTTTTGTACAGGGGTACAATCACAGCCTTTTTCCACTCTGCTGGCACAGTTTCACTCATCCATGACTTATTACATATCTCTAACAAGCACTTCATTCTGCTCTCTCTACTACACTTAGTCATCTCTGCATACACCTCATCAACCCCGGCTGCTTTCCCAATTTTCAGCCGCTTCACAGCACCCTTCACCTGTGAGAGTGTCACGTTTCCTGGCACTGCATTCCTTCTCTGCACATCCACAAAACCAATCATGTTTACATTGGCTTTGCCCTCTCTATTCCCATTCATCAGGCTATGAAAATATTCTTTCCATCTGGTCCTTACTTCATCTCCATAGGTTAATAATCTACCACCTACACCCTTCACACTTTCACATATCTTTCCACTGTCACTTCTACATTTCTGCACCTCTTTCCAAAATAACTTCCTATTTTCAGAGTAATTTCCATTCATCTTTCTTCCTAGATCAACATTTACCTCTATCTTTTTCCTCTTCAATAGTGTCTTTACGTGCTTCTTGCTCTCAATATATTCAGTTCTTATATCAACTGAACACCTGTCCTGTAACCACTCTAGCCACTTCCTCTTTTCTACAACAGCTGTCTTAGCCTCTTCATCCCACCATGCCATACCATTCTTCTTTGTAGTTACTCCTGCCACACCACACACCACTTTAGCATTCCTAACTAAGCAATCCCTATGTGCATCCCACAAGCTGACCTCATCCATTTCATTCCAATTCACTGAATCTAACTCCTTCTCTGCTTTGGTCATGTAATCATCTGCCATTTCTCTGATCCCCAGCTTCTCGACTTTCAGTCTTTCTCCTTGACTAATCCTCTCTCTCATGGTCCACCTCATCATGTCATATCGAATAACATACATAGCACAGTACTGTATATCACCTTAATAATTATGTAAAAGAATAACTTGAGGCAATGATATATTACGTTAACACAGTAAGATACGTTTTCTCGATACACCCTTACCCTGCTATACGATCAATCACTATACGATATCCCGCCATAGCGATGTAAAAAAAAAAATAATAATAATAATTAACACCTTTACCCGCCTACTGATGGCCAGTCCCTGATTATCTGATGGGTTTTTATCCCAGGTTTCTTTTTTAACTGATTTTGATGATATTATAGGCTTGAATGTTGCGTTTAGGTTCATTATAAACTGTTTTTAGGCTCAGATTAATCTGTTTTAGTCATGGGTGGGGTGAACACTGTCATTTTTCAGTACAGTTTTGTAAGTTTGATTTTTTCTGGACTTTAGACGATTTTCAGATTTTATTTTTGGGTTTAGGTGAGTTGCAGACTGCTTTCAGGCATAGTTTAGCTTGTCTGAAAGCAATTTGGGAGCTTAGGTGTGCCAGAAACTTGTTTTTGGACTCATTTGGGTGGGTTTTGGACCTGGCTGGGAGGGGATCCCTAGGCTCTCCAACGCATCCCTATACTTTCTACGCTATAATGTCCCCGGTTAACAATACCCCGGCTCAAAGATGAGTTTTCCCAAATGCAACTCATTGTTATAATGAGGACTGGGTGTATACAGTATATTACTAAGCACTTGGCGCACAGTATAACCCCATGTTCCTGATGTATTTGTTTCAGGATTTCAAATAAAGATGGACTAGTTTTGAAGCACAGTTGAGGATTTTATTTTATTTTATTTTATTTATTTTTTTTTTATGCAAGGAAGAGGAAACCAAAAGCTAGAAATCTACAAGAGTGATCCCCTAAAAAAAAAAAAAAGGAAGAAGAAGAAGAAGAAGATGAACAGGATAACAGAAAGCCAAATTCAACATCCATTCATTTTGAGATGCCTGGACACATTGCATCTGAAAGACTGGAGGTCACAGGCATCAGAAAATGCATAAAGAGGAAAGACTGGAGGTCATAGGCATCAGGAAATGCATAAAGAGGAAGACAGTTCCAGAGTTGATCTATTGCATACATGAAGAACTAGGAGTAATGGGTAACTCTAGCATTAGTGAGCTGGATTAAAAAAGGGATAAGAGTTTGTTGCCAGACAAGCGCTATGCGCATGCTATAGTGAAGGAAGGACGCAAAATGATAATTCACAGTGCTTCCCTGCGTGCAAGGCCTGGGGGGGCTGGGTTTATGACGGAAGAGTTGAGAGGTAGAATGGGACTGGAGTGTATTGGTGTTGTGATGAGGAGAGGTAGGCTAAGGTGGTTTGGACATGTGGAGGGGATGGGGGATGATAATTGGGTGCAGAGGGTAAGAAGTGTTAATACTGGGGAAGGGGTTTAGAGGGGTAGACCGAGAAAGACATGGGAAGAGGTCATTAAGTGTGACCTCAGGGTTAAGGGATTGAACAAGGAGGGTGCCAAAGATCAAGCAGCATGGAAAGCCGCCATTAGGTGACCAAGGTCGAAGAATCCAAGCATGTTGGAGCCTTCAAAAACGAAACAAATGAAACAAAACGAACGAGTGACCTCTGAAATTGCAACAGTAATGAGATAAAGATGCAACGGTGTGACAAAGAAACAGAGGCTGAAGGATGCATGTGATGGGAGGAAAGCTAGTGAGACAAAAAGCCTTTGACTCCACTTTGTTGAGATGAGCTATATGTGGGGATCCTCCCCACACATGAAAATTGTACTCTACACAGGGGTGAATAAAACCCATGTATAAAGTCAACAACCATGCAGGGATAAAGAAAGCACGGAGTCAGTTTAGCACACCTGATCCCTTAAAAGCAGATTTTACGAGAGGTTATAATTATGATCTTTCCACGATAAATCCTGAGAGAATGAAATCCCAAGTACAGGTATTTTAAAGATAATGCAGGATTGAGTTGGATAATGTTGAAAAGCAGACGATACTCCTCCAGAAAGTTTTTACAGGTTTACAGATGTAAAAACAGAGTTATGATGCATTAAAAACAAGATTACTTTTACCCCAATCAGGGATATGTGCCAAGTCAGACATTAGCTGCGGCATAGCCTCATCCCTTGTTTGTTGAAGTAACTGCTGAGATGGACACTGCAAAAAGCAAATCAAAAGGTGAAAAGTGGACACATCAGTGTATGAGTGGAGAGGATTAGATGTACAGCTTACAAGGCCACTGATGAATACAAGGAAGAGGGTTGGTGATACTGCAGAGCCTGAGAAAAATCACTACTGATAGCTCTGGGAGAAGAATGGTGGCTATCTGCAACAGCAGTAGAATGACCAGAAAGAAAGCTAGAGATGATGGCACAGATGGAAGGATAGAAACCATAAGAGGGCAGTCTGGAAATTCAAGATTTATGCCGGACTCGATCAAAAGCCTTTGAATGTACAGTTCAACAGCAAAACTTTCACCAAATCCGATATGGAGGAGGACCAGAGTCTGAAAGTTAGATGAGAAGATCGCCTTTCCTCTAACTTTCGCTCTGTTGAGCACCACCTCTCCTCCTCTAAACCTCACCTTCTCTTTCTTTCTGAGACTCAGCTGTCTGAGACAACTGACAGCACACCCTTTTCTGTATCCTCCTACTTTCTCTATTCTCATTTCAAAGCCAAAGGTGGCTGTTGTGTATATGTACGCAACGATCTATCTTGCTCTCGTGTTCCTGAACTTGATTCTTCTGAATTCTCTACTCTCTGGCTTCGGCTCTCCTGTCATTCTCTGACTAAATATATCTG
>JAGKTI010009744.1:4238-30170 GCA_018397915.1 Birgus latro
ATGAGAGAGGGGGGTGTGAGTTGGGAGCGTGGTAGTGAAATGGCAGGGGACAGAGTGACATGGAGGCGATTTGTTTGTGGCCACCCCGTTCGGGATTGAGGCGTCTGGCAATAGATAAATAGATAGATCATCATTATCAGCAGCACTCATCATCTTCATTGTTATCATCATTGTCATTGGTATGGTCATTTTCATCATCATCTTCATCTTCATTTTCATTATTGTTTTCATCATCATGTTATTCCTCACCACTACCATCATCATCATCATCATCACTGTTATGAAGACTGTAATTCAGACCCCAGTCCTCTACCAACACAGATATTGATGAGTGCCATCAAGCTGGCGTCTGCCATCATGGAGTGTGCAACAACTTCCAGGGAAGCTTCCAGTGCATTTGTGACCCAGGCTATGTGTTGACGGCCGATCGCTCCTCATGTATTGACCTGGATGAGTGTGTTCGCTCACCCAACATCTGCAACAATGGCACGTGTCTCAACACCATGGGCTCCTACCAGTGCCAGTGCCACAGCGGGTTTAAGATCGGACCCAACCGTGACTGCATTGGTGAGTCAGTGCTCTTGGGTTGTGAGTTCTTTGGCTCTGTGAAATTCTTTGCCCTGTGAGGCTCTTTGCTCATTGTATCCAGTACATTGAGACAGTTTGATCTTTGAGTTTTTTGCCTCTGGAATGCATTACATTGAGATGGTTTGGTTTTGAGTTCGTTGGCCCTTAAATGCAGTACATTGAGATGGTTTGGTGATATTGGCAGGTGGGGGCAGGGCAACTGGTTGCATAAGCACAGCCAGGGGGTTGGCCGAGGCCCCTCCTTTCAGTAAGAATAAACTGAAAGGGAAGGCCATTATCTTGTAAATTATATTCTTATTTACTTATTTGCTATTAGTAACTGTTTCCTTGCTTGTTGTTTAATACTGTATACATGTTTGATTAATCTAGATACTATTATAACACATCCCAAGCAGCTGTATCTCAAGAATAGTGACAGTCAGAATCAATTATCCTCCCATAACAGAATCCTAGCTGCATCCCTGATTAGGGCAAGTGCACATAGGAAGGTAACATGATGGGGTCCTGCTTGGAGGCCTCTGGGACATGGGACAGAGTTAGGAGATGGCTCAAGATGGCAACACATGTAGTGCTTCTTGTTCATTCATTCATTTTTTGAGGCTCCAGCATGCATTCATGTGTTGGCCTTGATCACCTGATGGCAGCTATCTGTGCTGCTCAAAATCTAGCAGCCTTTTTTTTCAATCTCTTATCCTTGAAGTCATACAGTGTGACCTCATCCCAAGTTTTTTTCACCCTACCTCATTGCAGTTCTGCCCTCAGCACTCACACCTCTTTTCTTCTGCACCAAGCAGTCATCCTCCATCCTCTACTGCCTTATAAACACTGTATCAGATTACAGTGTCAAGAAAAGTAGTTTGAGTGTGTGTAATTATTTTTTCCTGTTGCATTCAAAATATCAAGATGATGTGGTTGTGGCTGAAAGTCTTAGGAGAAATAATCACATGATTTGGCCATGTGGGGAAGTTGGAGAATGAGATGTAGACTAGAAGAGTGTATGTGAATGAAGTGGAGGGGGAGAGGGGAAGGGGAAGGCCATGGATGAGATGAAGGGATGGAGAGGAGAGGAGAGATATTGTATATGAGAAAAGTGGGTTGTGAGTTGAAGGGAGAGCAAGCAATTGGCAGAGAACAGGATTAAGGTGTTCAGCAGTAGATAGATAGTCTCATTCTTTCTTCTCCTTCCATTACAGACGTGAATGAGTGCCTGATCAACGTTGGTCTTTGCGTCAACGGGCGATGCCGCAACACGGAGGGATCATTTAGGTGTGAATGTGCCGAAGGTTACACCCTGACCCCCAACGGCGAGCAGTGCCGAGACATCAACGAGTGCTCTGAGGTAGGCAGGTAGGCATGATACTTCCAGAAAAAATAAATGATACTTTTTTTTAATACTTTCTGACAAGGTGCTGGATACTTTTTTGTTTTTTAGATACTTCTTCTGTCTGTGTGGAGAGAACGAAGAACGAGAGATTGATAAGGAAGCGAGTGAGTTAGGTAGGCATGAAGAAGAGAACTGTGACTCTTTCAGTACATCAGTTATACATTTTTGATAGGGTGCTGGATACTTGTGTGTGTGTGTGTGTGCTTTCTTGTCCACCTGGAGAGAATGGAGAATGAGAGATTGTTGGAGAGTGTGAGTGGGTTAGGCAGGTGGGGTGAAGGGAAGGAGGAAACAAAGAATGAGATGAAGGGATGGGGTGGAGAGGTGTAAGAGTGAGGGGTGTGTGAGTTGGAGGGAGGGATGTCTGATGATGGTAAACTAACACGGAGGTGATTCTTTCGTTTCCATCTCTTCCGTGATTAAGGGGTCTGGCTATAGATAGATAGAGAGATTTCAGTGACTTAGTAATGAATCCCTGCCATGTCTAGATTATAGTATTAATTTTAGGAGCAGATTGAAGTAAAGAATACATCATCAGTTTAAAGTGGTAATTGTAGTAGTACAGTAGTAGTAGTAGTGGTTGTGGCTGTAGTTGTAGTGGTTGTAGTTGTTGTAGTGGTAGTAGTAGCAGTAGTAGAAGCAGCAGCAGCATTTGTAGCCCCAGGTTCATCTGAAACACGAACCCAATGGACTGCAGGCTGAAGTTGCCCATCTCCGGCAGTCCACCATCCTTTTCTCGGGGAACAGGGAGGGAGTTAAGGGATGTTTGTATAGCCAGGCAGCTCCACCACCCAGTTATATCAGTGCCACCACCTGAAGGCATCCCTCTTCAACACCAGAGTGAAGTGGTAGACTCCTGTGATGCCATTTTCTCTTCTATTCTCCCCATTTTCGTTATAGGTGGGGCACTCATCATCCACTCACTTGATGCATTGCCCCAATTCTCTCTCTCTCTCTCTCTCTCTCTCTCTCTCTCTCTCTCTCTCTCTCTCTCTCTCTCTCTCTCTCTCTCTCTCTCTCTCTCTCTCTCTCTCTCTGTTAGGCCAAATTTGAGTGAAAAGGGTAGAAGAATCTAATTATCCACATACAGTCAGTTTTTGCATCCTAATATGTCACAGCTTTCAACTTTTATCGTCAGTATGTTGTTATGACCTCTGGCTCAGATAGATGTGATCCCAGTGAGCTGCAGGCTGAATTTACCCTTGTCCTGCAGCCCACCATTCACCTCTTGGGGATGGAGGGGGTGCTGAGGAGTGTTTGGGTTAGTACAGTATTTACTTGACAGGCTCATCTGTTATAGCAGTTTTTCTTTTTTCACCAGTTTCTTTTTGTCCCGTGTGAGTTGATTTGATGTTAGAGGTTGTTCAGAATGAAACATGTTTGTGGATATGAAACTAACCTCATCTCACCAAACCAAGAGGGATAATAGCATATTTAGATATTTAGATGGCACTACTTCACAATGCATAATAACAGATGGTGCCCGTCCCTTACCAGAAGCACCTCACCATCTTCACCATGTTATTTATGCTGGGACAGATGAGGTAGGTTTAATATAAAAAAATAATAATTATCCGACAGCTGGCAGCATCAAATCATCTAACACATGATTAAAACAAGCTGAAGAAAAGGAGTAAAACCAAGCATAAAGATGACCCACAGAGTAAATATTGACCTATTTTTTTATAACTCCTGCTGAGGGGATGAAATTCGCAGACAAATTGGCAATCGATTCCTGGTCATAACTTAGCAGCCGTGGCTCAGTGGGTTAGAGCGCTCCGCTCTGGCCGTAGGGTCGGAGGATCAGATCTACTCAAGGGTCATTGGTAGACATCAGGAAGGGCATCCGGTCATAAAAAGCTACACGCTCCAATCCAAAAGTCCTCTGTCCAGGGGCAATGCCTTAGCCCTTCGGGGATACCAGGCGTAAAACCAAATTATTATTTTCAGGAAGAATGAGGACAGGAATATGTACCATTTTCCCATATCCACTGTCCCTCCTGAAGAAAAAAATCCTAGTTACAAGAGAACAGTTATCGTAGGTGGCATGTTTTCTTCTGGAATAATAGGGAAAGGAGAGTGCAAAATCTCCCTGTGTTTATTTAGTTTCCTCTGCAAAAAACAGGTCTGGGTTATGTTGGAAGCAGTCATAAATATGTTTGAGAATCCATCCCCAGTTTTGTCAGTGCTATCGCATGAAGGCATCCCTCCCTGGTGCAGTTTTAATAGTCATTGTGTGTGTGTGTGTGTGTGTGTGTGTGTGTGTGTTCAATAGTAAGAACAGTGTCAAAAAGGTTGACTATCTTTCTTTCACCTTAACTTGGCCCAGATTTTTGTCCTTTTGTTGCCTATTTCATGTAGCTCAGTGTCAGTAAGAGAGTGTTGCAGCTGTCCATCCTTTCCATAGCATTTCTTCATGAACAGCATCATATTTTAGTTCCAAGTCAGCAGTCATGATGGAGATATGGCAAGTTTAGGGCCACGTTAAATTGAAGAGACTGTAGTGAGGACTAATAATAAGGACTGATGTATTGGGAAGATTAAATTATGTTTATTAGATCTTTGAGGTGAGTCGTTTTCACCCCTTCCTGGGCAGCGTGATGATATCTGCCCGGCGCCTGGACGTTGCCAGAACCTGATGGGTTCCTTCATCTGTGACTGCCCAGAGGGATTCACTCTGTCCAGTGACCGCACCTCATGTTTCGGTAAGACTGATTTAGTACCCTCTCAAACATTTCTCCTTGGTCATGTTTTAGACACTTCTCTGTCATGTTTGAAATGCACCTCCTCAGTCTAGACAAAATAGCAGTAACATATACTAGTGCGGGTGTTATGGCATGGAGAACAGAAAATAGATATTATGTGAATAGATTTATGAGGGTGAATGTGGAGGGTAGAACTTCAAAAGATAGACTTGTAAGAAAAGTTTGGATGATGCAGTAATATAATTCCCTATTACAAGTCTGGTATGAGACTGGGGTTGTTAGGGAAGCACACACAAAACTCTCTATACATGCCTTGTTAGAAAGTATACTGTACTGTGCTGGCTGAAAGCAATTTGATATTTTTCCCCACACATGTATCCTATACTGTACTGTAAGACACTTATAAGAGGCAGGAAACCACCATTGTAGGGCCATCCTATGCAGGGAACTATTGTTCCCTTGCGTAGACGTCCTAGCCATAGTGAGGTACGGGAAAGGTTAGGTTCCTGAATGGTCATCACATTTGTGGCTCCATCAAGTTAACAGGGGCATCATAGTAGTCTTAACATCACTTCAGCTAAAATACTGTAATACTTAAGCTGAAAACACTGTAATACTTGATAATGTTGTGAGTGTAAAAGAGTTAAAATGATCTGACTGAAAGCAGCCCTGTAAATTTTGTAAATGTTAAGTGAGGAGTGCTGCTGTACAAGAGACTGTAGTTGCACACTTGGTATAGTGGGGTCAAGGTATTTCAATACATGTTTACTAAGGCTGTGGCGGAAACTTGCAACCTGCTCACTGTGGTCGGTAGAAATTGTAGTGAAGACCCAGGTATTTGTAACATTGCATATGAATGAAATAGTGGGTGGTTGCTAATTACTGTTTTGGTATTAATTAGATTTCATTAGAGGCATTTATCAACCAGATCACTACCACCCACACTGAATGGGTTGCCAGATACCACCACAGCCTTGTTAAATGTGTATCAAAATACCTGGTGGCCACTTTACCAGAACCTGGCATACACAGTTTCAAAATCCGAGCTTTGGAAATGTTTGGATGTCAGTTGTGTACCACCTTATCTGTTTTTCCCCTCCAGACATTGATGAGTGCCGGACCATTGAGGGAATCTGCCAGGATGGACAGTGCGTCAATGAGAGGGGGTCCTTCCGCTGCATCTGTCCTCCCGGCTTTGCGGTCAGTGAAGATGGGACGAGGTGTGTTGATCAGCGACAAGAGGAGTGCTACGACCGCTTCATACAGGGTGAGCTGAGATTGGTTTGTGTAAGGAGAGTGAGAGACTTACTAGGGGAGTTTGTGTGAATGAGGTGGAGAGGGAGGGGAAGACCAACAATGAGATGAAAGGATGGGATGGAGAGGTAAAAGAAAGTCGAGGGGAGTGTGAGTTGGAAGGAGGGATCCCTTCCTTGTGGTTGGCAGCACCTCACCAGGCTTGGACCAGGGTCCTTCCCACAGCAAGGGGCAGGGAAACACGTTGGGGTTTGGCTCCTGGGTTGATGCCACCACCACATGTAGGCTCCTCATCAATGCATGGGAGCAGGAGTGTAATTTTAAAATGTATTGGAGTTGGAGTGAAGGTGATAAAGAGGGCCAGGTGAGTGTAGTACTGTGTGTTTATGCTGCAGGTGTGTGTCTGGAGCCACGCCCAGTGAGGATACTGAGGAAAGAATGTTGCTGCTCGTCCGGTGCTGCCTGGGGATTCAGCTGTGTCCGTTGCCCTCCCATCAGCTCACGTGAGTCTGTAGTCCATGCACTCGAACCTGTCAAGATCCCACTGAGTCTGTACAGTCCACTCTTGCCTCTGTCCAGCTCTCTAATGCAAGAGTTAACTGATACACACAATCCTTTGTGTATGCAGCAGTTGAACACTGGAACTGTCTTCCTCTGTTTATATTTTGCTCTGGCTCTGACCTCCAGTCTTTTAAGTGTAATATGTCCAGGCATCTTAAGATGAACAAATCTAAAATTTATTTATTTATTTATTTACTTTTTTAGATGGAACAGTTTTTTCAGGCTTCTAGTCTGTGGGGGGAAAAATGGCAAGAGGTCCTCATTTCTATAGTCCACTCACTCTAACCTGGCAGAGTTCCCTAGTTCCTTTCAGTTCAATTGATGACAAAGTGTCATCAGTTTAGGAAGTAAATTTGATGACCCAGTTGCAACCAAGGAGACTCATTCTTGTATCATATAATTAAGGCATATTGATTTTCATGCAGCCACAAGTAATACTCTTTTTGCTCCTGCTTAGCCCAGATTTTCATTAGTTTGCAGCTTATTCCAAGTAGCTCAGTGGCTAAAAAGGACAGTACTGTGGCTGTACATCCTTTCCATTGCACTTCTTCATGACTAATGCCATATTTTAGCAGTAATGCACTGTTACAACTCAGCATTCAAGATGGAGAGATGTTAAGTTTAGGCCAAGTTAGAATAAGAAGGGTATAGTATTGATGTTATGAGAGTAGCCCATTTCCATAAGGTGAAAGCAGACCTACTATACCTTACTGAGCAGCACATCATAAATCATACTGGGATCGGGTTAGGAGGCTGACTTCTATCTCAGCCATGGTAAGCTATTTTGTACACAGTTCCACACCATGACAGTCATTGTGTGCCATTCATGTCTTATGCTGGTTTTACCCTAACTTGGCCCAGATTTCGTCCTTTACACCTTACTCCACAGAGCTCGGTGGCAGAAAAAGACAGTGCAATGGCTCTACATCTTTAACATATTACTTCATCATGAGTAGCACCATATTTGTACTCTGTTGTTACAATTGAGCATTCAAGATGGAGAGTCTGCAATTTTAGATCAAGTTAGAGCAAAAAGGATATAGTAATATACTGTATATAGTACAGCCTCCTAAATCCAACCATTCAGTTTCCAAAAACCTCCACTTCTTTTTTTTTTTTTTTATGCAATTTATATTACCTGTCTTCACACCAGTAACTGTATACAGTGTTTGAAGACAAGGTTTATTTGTGGACAGGTATAACAAAAAATGATTTACTACTAAGAGAAAGTACTTCATTGCATCTACTGATCTTGGTACTGTACATAACTTTCTCCTCTTCATCATTATGTTTATACTTTCCATAATATTCCACTTTCCAAAAAGCCTTTGTACAGATTTTCTCCACGATTCTCTCTTAGTTATGATTATGATTACTGTCTATAATATTCCATTCCTTTGAATCCAGGCATTTTAAATTTGAGAGTCTGTACTGTATTGACAAAGATTCATTGGTTGAGCCACCTGTTTATGGACCACCTTGTATTGGTCGTGCCTTTTCAGCGGAGTACGAGAGGCTGTGTCCACTGGGTCCTGGCCGCTCGGAGTCTGGTGCGGATCTGAATGAGTGTGAGATCATGCCAGGGTCATGTGTAGGGGGTGAATGTGTCAACACGGATGGCTCCTTCCGCTGCGAGTGTCCGATGGGATATGTCCTTGATAGTTCTGGCCGCCGATGCATAGGTTAGTAATGGACCAGAGATCTGTTGGGGTGTTTGTTGTACTTCCTCTAACCCAACAAACATCCATATCCCCATTGCTGTTTGTTCTGATTCAGCAAAGATCCATAACCCCTTGCAGCTCAGTTCATGGCCACCTGCCTCACCCCCTCTGGCTTACCTTCCTCAGTCTCACCTCTCTTTTGCCATACCCTTACTGCCATACTCCCTCTGCCTCACTCTCTTTCTGCCTCAGCTCCTCTGCATCACTCTCTCTCTCTCTCTCTCCACCTCTGAGCCTCATCCACCGTTTTCTGCCACGCCATTCACTGCAATGTCCCTCCCCCCTCCCCTACACACACTGCCAGTTTGACTAATAACCAAGGAGACTCATTTGTACCCCATAATTAAGGTTCATAGAATTTGATGCAGCCATATCTTAGTACTGAAGTTTTGAGAGTTGCCCAGTTCCATCAAATGTCAACAAAACCAGCTCTAGTGATTTGAATATTTTTGGTGTCCTGCAAGTCCTTATTGTGTGGCTTTTTTTTTTTCATATACATTTTTATATTAATTCCACATTTTTTATATTTTCTGTTAATTCCACTTTTTATGTATGTTTTTCTATTAATTCCACTTTTTATATATGTTCTTCTGTTAATTCTACTTTTTATATATGTTTTTCTGTTAATTCCACTCTTTTATCAACTTTTTTGTTAATTCCACTTTTTATCAACTTTTTCCTGTTAATTCTACATTTTATATATATTTTTTTTATTCCACTTTCTATATGCCTTTTTCTGTTACAGTAATTCCATTTTTTATATACTTTGTTATATTAATTCTACTTTCTTATATACATTTTCTGTTGATCCCTCAGAAGATGTAATAAATTTTGCCAAGTAAAGTTTTGTTGATATCTTTTATAAAAGAGTGACTGCCGTGCCAGGAGGGGTAGCACCCTCCCATACCTAGCGGGGCTATATGATCTCATCGTAAGGTCTAGCTCATGGATTCTTTAATCCCTTTTTTATAAAAGAGTGAGGTGGAGGGTTCAAGTTGGTGAATATTACTGTTGATAATTATGATGATGATTACACTAACTAGATGATGGTGGTGGTGATAATAGTGATGATAATGATGGTGATAATGACAGTGATGATCACAACGATGATGATGATGATGGTAATAATAACAGCTATGATGACAATGATGATGATGTTGATGGTGATGATGATGATGTACACCCAACAGATGAGAACGAGTGTGCAGTTTCCAACATCTGCGGCAACGGCACCTGCAGCAATGTGGAGGGCGGCTTTGAGTGTTCATGCCAGGAAGGTTTCGCCCCAGGACCCATGCAGGTAAACAAATGAGTGTGTGTGTGTGTGTTTGTGTGGGTGGGAGAGAGGGTGGGTGGGTGGATGTCTGTGTGTGTGTGGGTGGGAGGGTGTGGGTGTGAGGGTGGGTGTGGGTGTGGGTGTGGGTGTGGGTGTGGGTTTGGGTGTTTTGTCCATTCTTTATTTCACATGATGAGTGTGATTTTGACAGAAATGAAAAGTCAAGAGTGTGAGCAGTGGAAATAGAATTATAGAGAAATAGGTGTGGAGTATTCAGTGTGGATGGGGTAAGGGATAATGTAAAAGATGTGGAGTAAGGTAATTGTGGATATTAGAGCGAACAAAAGTAATGTTAGATGGTGTGGTCATGTGGAGAGAATGAGTATGAATAGAATGGTGAAAAGGGTGTGCTTTGGTGGTATAGTTATGTGGAGAGAGTGGAACTTATATGAGAAAATGTGGCTGGATGATGATGATGATGATGATGATGATGTGACATTGTTAATTGTTTTAGTTCAATGTGAGGTGTGGTAGTAACTCTCCCGTGTTTATCTTAGACGTGTGAGGATGTGGATGAGTGTGAGGAACTTGGCCATAAGTGTGCCTTCCGCTGCCACAACATGGCCGGTGCATTCCGCTGCATCTGTCCGTACGGCTACACGCTGGCTCCGGATGGTCGACACTGCCTGGACGTTGATGAGTGCACCACCCCGGCCAACAACTGCCGCTTCCTCTGCAAAAACCTCATAGGAACATTTATGTGTATCTGCCCAGATGGATATCAGCAGGTGGGGGCATTTTCTGTCTTTATCTATCTATCTATCTACTGTACTTATAGCTGTCTCTTTAACTATTCATCTTTAAGAACTGCCATATACTCTGCAAAAAAAGCTCACTGATGTTTTTGTGCATATTCCCAGATGGAGACCAGCAGGTGGGGACACGGCAGTGTCTGATGCAAGGGTTATTTTATCTATCTGTCTGTCTATCAGCAGGATATCTATCTATCAATCTATCTATTGCAACTGCAGCTTCCCTTGCAAAAACCTTACTGGAACCTTTACATGTATCTGGGCAGATGGATGCCAGCAGGTGGGGGGAGGGGCATGCATGGTGTGAGTTATCTATCCATCTGTCAGTCCATCTATTTATGTGTCTATCCAATGTATGAAAAGTTTATCTGGAGATACTTGTGTGTCTGCTTGTACAGGTGGGGATGGCTGATGACTGCAGGGGCATCAACAGGTGCACCAAATGGCTCAGTTCTGTGCTTTCATCACTGACATTGATGCTTATTTCTGTCTCATCAGTTTTCCCACTCTCTATCCATCCGACTTGAGGAAGATAATTCTGTTTCTCTGCTTGTACAGGTGGGGATGACTGACGATTGCAAGGACATTAACGAGTGTGCTGTGAACCCCAACATCTGCAAGAATGGCCGGTGCACCAACACACAGGGGTCATATAGGTGCGAGTGCTATGAGGGGTTCGTGGCCAGCAGGGACGGGAAGCAGTGTCTTGACCGACGACAGGGCTACTGTTTCAGGCAGCTCATAGGTGGCATGTGCTCTACCACCACTGATAGTTTGGTTCAGGTTTGTAAAAAGAAAACATATATTATTGCTATTATTATTGTTCTTATTCCAGTATTATTATTATTATTATACAGTATTGTTGTTATTGCCATTACAGTAAACCCTTGATATGCCGAACTTTTAGAAGCCGGAATCTTCAGTTAGCCGAACTCAGGCCGAGACCACGTATGAAAGTAGGCCAAAATGCGAAAGTAGGGGGAGAAATGGCGCCAAGCGGACTCGTGGCGCCAGTCTGCTGCTTGCTTTTGGAGACGGTATTTGCGCCATTCTTACTGTCATTTAGTGCTGAACAGTGGTCTCCTTTTGCCTTCTGCCTTGCCATGGAAGGTTCATAGCTTAAAAGAAGTGATACTGGCACCTCTAGTCGTAAAGGAATGAAGCTAAAAAAAAAAAATGTGTTCGTGTGACAGTGTAGTGATCATGATTAAAGTTCAGTACTATTATTACTGAAAGTGTTACATTGCAGTCTATTACAGTGATTACATTTAAGTTTAGTTCTTAATATAGAGTGAAATAAATACTGGGTACTGTTTAGAATTTACGTTAAAGTATGAACTAACCCACCTCCACCAACTCCATCTCCAAAACAAAACAAACTGCCGAACTTCGAAGAATCTACTGCCTCTAACGAAAGGTGTTACATTGCAGTCTATTACAGTGATTACATTTAAGTTTAGTTCTTAATATAGAGTGAAATAAATACTGGGTACTGTTTAGAATTTACGTTACAGTATGAACTCAACCACCTCCACCACCTCTGTCTCCAAAACAAAACAAACTGCCAAAGAATCTACTGCTTCTAACGAAAGGTGTTACACTGCAGTCTATTATAGTGATTACATTTAAGTTTAGTTCTTAATATAAAGTGAGATAAATACTGGGTACTTTTTAGAATTTACGTTCAAGTGTGAACTCCACCACCTTCGTCTCCAAAACAAAACAAACTGCCAACGATCTTCTGCCTCTGACGAAAGGCAAATTATGTGCACCGAATTCTTTCTTTTTTGTCTTTATTAATTTATACACTGTATATGCTCCTTTACTTTAGTGTTAAGAAGACAAGTAATAAGTATTGTTATTGCAATTTGGGGGGGTGAAAATCCATCTCCAACACACATTACTGACAGTCGGTACTGCCTCTGTGAATGATTTTCTACCAATTAACCACTTCAGTACTGTGACGTCTATTTCTACTTTATTTACGCTTCCTCCAGCCGATTTTATGGCACTCAGGACTGGACTCACGTACTGAAGGGGTTAACGAAGGCTGTACCAACCCCGTGCACTTCCACAGATCCAACCTACACTGACTAAAATTGTCTGGTGGCAGCAAGAACAAAATGAAAATACACCCAGCACTGAAGGGGTTAAATGTATATTAAATGCACTATATTGTTTTTTGTCATAACTAATTTATTTATATATGCTTCTTTAATTTAGTGTTGAAAGGACAAGTAATAGGTATTGTCTTAGCTATTTTGTGGGGTGATAATTCGGTAATATAGCAATTTTGGGGGGTGATAATTCGGTAATTTAGCAATTTTGGGGGGTGAAAATTCGGTAAGCCGGAAAATTCGGTAATTCGAACCAGGGTAGAGCCCCATATAGTTCGGCTTATCAAGGGTTTACTGTATTATTATTTTTATTATTACACAGTATTATTGTCATTGTCAGCAAGTGGGTTGGTAGAGGGTTAGTGCCTCTCCTCATAAAACACCCGACTCAGACAAATGACCACCCCTTACAGGATTATTGTGTCTGGCTATAGATAGATAGATAGATGGTCAATGTCATTATTATATATCATTATTATTATTATTATTATAGTAATTACCCGCACATCAGAACTAATTGGGCCATAGGGGCATCAGATAATGCAAAAGTTTGGATAATGACTTATGTAGTACTGTATTTTAGGCCTACAGTTGTTTGTACAGTATAGGTGCATTACATTACTCATCAGTTAACAAGCCTACCTCCTCAGTTGAGATCATTACTCATATTTAGCCATCATTTTTCCTGCTCAAGTCCTTGATGTCTCAGTAGCACTGGAATATTCACTAGTGTAGGCCTTGATTTTGTTCTTGGATTTCTTGACACTGGAGAGGGTTGACTTGGCCAGGGTTGTCTTATTTTACTGTCTGACCACCCCTCCTCATGCAGCTGGATTGTCTCTTTCTTCTTCTCTAGGGTCAGAACATTTCGAGAGCATTAGAATTTGGTGGGAGGCATAATGCATAATTAATTGAGCACTGATTAGAAGAGGAAAACACAGGAGGCATGCGAATGTTGGCGATGCAGTGTGTGGTTGTTATTATTCTGATTCGTTCTGCCACCTACCAACCACCGCACGAGTTTTACCACGCATACGAAATTATTATTTTTTTATTATTATTATTAATTCTGTTAATCATTCAATATGAATGTTCGGGAAATGTTGAGGTTCTTTTAATGCAGATTCGGAAATGCAAGGGATTACTGTATTATTTTTATTATTATTATTATTATTACCATTATTTTTGTTATTATTATTTTGTGGGTATCGAACCCACCTTGCCACCACAAATTTTTAAAATTTTCCCTATTTAAAGACTGAACTTGTGATAATTATGAGCAGTCCATCTTTTGACATTCATTAACACAAATATCTGTAGCGCAGACCGAGAAAGACATGGGATGAGGTCATTAAATGTGACTTAAGGGTTAAGGGACTGAATAGGGAGGCTGCCAGAGATCGAGCAGCATGGAGAGCCGCCATTAGGTGACCAAGGCCGACATATGCAAGCATGTTGGGGCCTTCAAAAATGAGCGAATGAGCGATGAGCACACAGTAAAAATAAAAGTTGAATCATTCGCTTCAACATTTAATTTATTGATCTGGATGGTAACAATATAACCAAATGATGCCTGGTGGTTTAGTGGGTTAAGGTGCGATGGAGTCTGTATGCATTTCATCTGAGGGTTGTTCGGGGTTTATTGCCAAAGTAATTCTATTCAGGGGCAAGTAAGGCTGGTCACCATCGTCTTAAATGTTGGGACTGGGGAGCCTAGTCCCGGGCCCCTATGCTCCTGTTTATATGGGGCAAAAGGAGATTGTATGTTGTTGTTTTTGTTTCTTGATTTCTTAAATCCTAAATAAATCTGTAATTTATATTGTCTTAATCATGTGCAGGCATTTTGTACAAGTTTTTCCTAAAATGTGTCCAGCATATCAAAATATACAGGCTGTCCCAAAATGTTTTAAGAGATTTTAAGGAGCTTATTATAAGGCTGTATTTGAGTAAAAAATGCTATACAGTACCAGCTCTGGAATTCAAAATGCTTGGGTCCAAAGACTTCATGGAAACGGGAATATTTGAAGGAGATTGATTATGAGAATTATGAGAAAATCGTATTGTATCGTTTATAAAGGATCCAGCATACAGTACTTGCATTCGTTCGCTTTGTTCACGTAATGGTGGCTGTCCATGCTGTGCAATCTCTGCCAGCCTCCCCATTCAGTCCCATGTCCCTGAGGTCACACTTTATGACCTTGACATGGGTCTTTTTCGGTCTGCCTCTCACAACCCTACCCCCAACATTCACACTTTTCACTTTCCACACCCAATTGTCATCCTCCATCCTTTCCACATGCTCAGAACATCTCAATCAGCCCCTCCTCATCACAACACTAATACATTCAAGTCCCATCTTTCCTCTCAACTCTTCAGTTGCAAACCTAGTTTCCCCGGATTTTGCATTCAAGGATGCACCACACATCCATCAAATTATTTTCATTTCTCTACATTTGAGAAATGACAATTGTGTGAAAAAGATTAACTACTGCACCATGAACAGTAAATGCAATAAAGTACCTTGTATTAGTAATGTATCATCTGTTGCTATACTTGTCCATAAATAAACTTTGTCTTCATATACTGTATATGGTACATTGATTGTGTGAGGACAGATGATACCAACGTCCTCTTATTGTATGAAAAATATTTTGGAAATTGGATGTTCTTTAAGTTGGATATTGCAATTAGCGAGGTTGTATTGTACTGTATATACAGGGGTCTGATTCTTGACCATTACCAGGCTTCAGTTTGTGATGACTTTATGGGTAAATTATGAAGTCCACTTGCACCCACAAAGCCATCAGTAATAGTAGCTCTGTAATGGTTGAGAATTGAACCTGTGTTAGTATAGCATTTTTATTTATTTGTTTATTTGTTTTTTCTACACTCAAAGTTAGCCTTAGAATTGCCTCCTGAAGTATTTAAAAAAAAAAAAAATGTGGGACACCCTGTACAGTAGCCTGCTGGTGTGTCAAAGCCAATAGTAATTACCGCATCATAATGGTTGAGAATTGGACCCACGATGATACAGGAATATTTACTCAAATGTAGCCCAAGAATAACTTCCTAGAGCTTAAAAAAAAAATAATAATAATAATAAGTAGATAAATATGGGACACCTTATCCAGGCATGGATTTGTTGGGTGGGAGATGTATGTCACCCCCCCCTCCTTTTTTTTTTTTTTTCCAGACCAGTGATTGCTGGCAGGAAAAGAACAGTTTAATTTACCAGAATATATTCAATAAGTATCTTCCTACACTTGCACTTGCCTGTATTATTGTATTCCAGTTATTAAAACAAGTAAAATAAAACTGCATTTTCATATGATCTGGTTAATTAAATACATTAAGTAAGTCTTCAGCTAGAAATCACACCCCCTTCTTTTCCCTGCTGCTGGAATCAGCCCTGCTGTACACATTTCCTGTTGGTACGTGAGAGGTGTTGTGTTTTGACGGCAGGTGACGAAGGCTGACTGTTGCTGTACGATGGGCCTGGCGTGGGGCCCCATGTGTGAGCACTGTCCACGCAGGGGCACACCAGAGTATGACGACATCTGCATGGAGGCCGGCTTCTCCATAGACGGCCTGGACATCGACGAGTGCCAGATGCCGAACCTTTGCAGGAATGGCAAATGTATCAACACCATGGGCTCGTACCGATGCATCTGTGACAAGGTAGGTGCCTCTGTACCCATGCAATACTAGGTCAATAAGTACTCAATAGGCACCACAATTTTGGTGTTTTTCCTCCATCTTATCAGCTCATTTTTAACCTGTGTGGGATGACTTGATGCTGCATGTTGTTGAAAATATGATTTTGGATATTAAACTAGAGTAATCTGTCCTTGCATAAGATACATAGTGAAGGGAGCAAGGTGTTTTTGGTTAGGGACCGGCACCATTTGTTAAAGTAGTGCCATCTGAATATACTGTTATCCCTTTTAATGGAAAGGATGGAGAGTGAGAGACTGACGAGGAGTGTGCATTTGAGTGAAGTGGAGCGGAGAAGAGGGAGGGGGTGACTGAGGATGAGATTGAGGGATGGAGTGGAGAGGTATGTGAGTTGGGGGGAGGGCAACATACTGGCGGGGGACAGGATGACATGGAGGGTTGTTTGCCACCCCTTATGGGATTAAGGCTTGTGGCTACAGGTAAATAGGCAAGTTTAATATCTAGAAACACAGTTCAACAACTTTCAATATCAAATCAACCCACACAGGACAAAAACAAGCTGGTGAAAATGAGAGAACTGCCAAAATAGACGAGCCCATAAAGTAAATATTGACCCAGTATCACACTCATTTCACTCTAACCTGACCTTAAAATTGCCATATCCATCTCCAGTGCTAGGTTGTGACAGTAGACTAGCTTGAGAGTAGGATGCTAGTCACAAAGAAGTGCCATGAAAGGAATGTGAAGAGAAATAATTGCCATTTTCTGCCACTGAGCACCCTGAAATCAGCTGCAAAAGGACAGAAAGCTTAAAGATCTATACATGTACTTAGAAGTTAATAGTAATGTTATTTTGAGATCTTGAGCACCAGTGAATTATGTAAAAGAGCTGGTACCCTGGAGGAACAAATTACAAGTATCATGTGTAACTATTATTATTATTATTATTATTGTTATTATTATTTTTATAATTATTACTGTTGCAGTCAACTCTCAATTATCCATTGTAATTCAGCCATACCCTATGCCGAATAATGTGACATGCCTTATATTGCATAGTACCTCTCATCGGCTCAACATTCGGCATCNTTTTATAATTATTACTATTGCAGTAAACTCTCAATTATCCATTGTAATTCAGCCATACCCTATGCCGAATAATGTGACATGCCTTATATTGCATAGTACCTCTCATCGGCTCAACATTCGGCATCGAGCTGGTTATTGTGTTACTATCCATCTCGACCTTCTGTTCTAAAAACTTTCCCATTCGTAAAAGATGAAAACTAAGCATAAAATACAATAAAATAATGATACAGCACAGGAAGACAGTAATACAGCGCTGGTTGACTGCTGATTATGAGCCAGTTAGCACTTGCCTCAATGCTGGATATTGCGTAGAACTGCCGGTTACATCTGGTCGGATGTTGCATAATTTCGCTGGATATTGCTTTAATTGAGCCGAGCCAGCAGCGCCAGATATTGCGACGACAGATCATTGAGAGTTTACTGTGTTATCATCATTATTTGATTCATTTGTAGCATCTTATTGTATTTATTATTATTTTTTATTATATCATCACTATTATTTATTATATCATCATCGTTATTATTATCCTGTAGGGTTACCAGCCGGACTTCTCAGGCACCAGGTGTGTGGACGTCAACGAGTGCGAGGTCACACCGTCGCCTTGCAAGTTCACCTGCCAGAACACCGATGGGTCGTACCGGTGCTCGTGTCCACGCGGCTACACGGTCAAGGCCGACGGCGTGACCTGTCGTGACCTGGACGAGTGTGCCACGGGTCAACACACCTGCCAGGACCAGTGTGTCAATACCCAGGGGTCGTTCAGATGTACATGTGCGCAGGGGTACACAGAAGTTGGTGAACAGTGCATTGGTACGTACATGCAGTTGTTTTAGTGTTGTTTTTCATATATTTGTATTCTTGTTTTTGTTGTTCCTTGCCATAACACACTTTGCTCTTGTTGTTTTTGTGTTGTTTTGGTTATGACATGCATTTGTTTTCTTGTTTTCATAGGTTGTTTTCTTGTTTTTGTTGTTCCATGCTATAACTTTTTTTTTTTTATATAATGCAAGGAAGAAGGAACCAAAGGCCACGGGCCTGCAAAACTGTTCCCTCTAAGAACAAACAAAAACAATAGAAAAAGAGAGCCAAATTCAAGATGCATTGTTCATTTCGAGATGCCTGGACACACTGCGTTTGAAGGACTGGAGATCATAAGAAGTAGGAAATACAGACAAAGGAAGACAGTTCCAGAGTTGACTGGTTGCATAAATGAAGGACTGGGAATAACAGTTAACTCTTGCATTAGAGAGTTGGACAGAAAAGGGATGAGAGGTTGTTGCTAGACAGGTGCTACATGCCCGTCATAGAGGTGGGGGCATGCAAGCAGACAGTTCAGAGGAACAGTAGCCATTGAAGTAGCGACAGAAAAGAGATAAAGATGCAACAGTGCGGCGAAGAGACAGAGGTTGAAGGGAGCCAGTTAGAGGAGGGGAGTCAATGAGACGAAAAGCCTTAGACTCCACCCTACTGAGAAGAGCTGTATGTGGGGAGCCTCCCCACTCATGAGAGTTGTACTCTAAACAGGGGCGAATAAAACCCGTGTACAAAGTCAACAACTGTGCAGGGGTAAAGAAGATTCGGAGTCAGCTTAGCACACCTAATCTCTTGGAAGCAGATTTCACAAGAGATGTAATATGTTCCTTCCAAGATAAATCCCTAGTGAATGAAACTCCGAGCATGTTCAAGGATGATGCAGGAGCGAGCTGTACACTATTAAACACCAATGGGTACTCCTGTGGAAGAGTCTGGCGGGTTGATAGGTGTAAGAATTGAGTCTTTGATGCATTAAAAACAACAAGATTATTTTTACCCCAGTCAAAGATATGAGCCAAGTCAGACATTAGGTGTGCCATAGCCCCATCCCTTGTTTGCTGAAGTAACTGCTGAGATGGACGTTGCGGGAACCGAAAGGAAAGGTGAAGGGTGGAATCATCAGCGTACGAGTGGACAGGGTTAGAGGTACAGCTTAGAATGTCATTGATGAATAAAAGGAAGAAAATTGGTGATAGGACAGAACCCTGAGGAACACCACTGTTGACAGGTCTAGGAGAAGAACGATGGCCGTCTACAACAGCAGCTATAGAACGACCAGAAAGGAAGCTAGAGATGAAGGCACAGATAGAAGGATAGAAACCGTAAGAGAGCAGTTTAGAAATTAAAGATTTACGCCAGACTCGATCGAAAGCCTTTGAGATGTCAAGTGCAATGGCAAAGCTTTCGCCAAAGTCCCGAAAGAAGGATGACCGGGAGTCCGAAAGGTAGGTGAGAAGATCACCAGTGGAGTGTCCCTGACGGAACCCATACTGACGATCAGAAAGAAGGTTGTGATAGGAAAGATGCTTTAAAGTTTTTCTGTTAAGAATAGACTCAAACACTTTTGAAACACAGGATGTTAAAGCAGTTGGACGATAGTTAGAGGGTTGGGAATGGTCACCCTTCTTTGGGACTGGCTGAATGAGAGCAAACTTCCAGCAAGAAGGAAAGGTACAAGTTGATAGACAAAGGCAAAAGAGTTTACCTAGGCAGGGTGAAAGCACTGAAGCACAGTTTTTGAGGACAACAGGAGGGACTCCATCAGGCCCATATGCCTTGTTAGTATTGAGACCAGTTTGGAGTGTTGGTTATGAAGTTCATTTGTTTTTCTGTGTGTTGTTTGTTGGTAGGTATTCTTTCTTGTTTTATTGTTATTTTCTTTTATGGTTTGGTATGTCACGCACTTGTTGTTGTTGTTGTGTTTGTTTCTGTTGCCCTGTACTGGTAGACCTTGCACTTGTTTCTTGTTTTTGTTGTTCTTGGTGTTCATTGGTAAGTCTCGTGTTTTCTTGTCATTTTTATTTGTATTGTTAGGTAAGTCCTGCATTTTTGTTGTTGTTATTGTTATTGTTCATTGGTAGGTCTTGGTCTTGTTTTTGTACTGTTTTTCATGGTCATTGGTAGGATATGTTTTTGTTTTCCTCTTGTTGTAGTTCATTATAGGTCATGTACTTGTTTTGTTTTTGCTGTCATTCATTGGCAGGTCACTTGTTATGTTGTTGTTGTTGTTTATTGGTAGGATATGCACTTGATACTTGCAATTTTTGTTGTTATATATTGGATCATCATGTATCTACTTGTTTTATTATTGTTGCTTTTTTTGTTTTGACACTTGTTACCTCCACCAAGAGGGTTATATTTTTGCTGGTGTTGGTTTGTTTGTCTGTTAGTAGGATTACTCAAAAAGTTGTGAGTGGATATTGCTGAAAAATTTTGGAGGGGTAGGGTATGGCCCAAGGAACAAGCCATTAAATTTTGGTGGTGATGTGGATCATTATCCGGATCCAGGAATTTTTTGTTTGTTTGTCCACGTGATAACCTCAAAAGTTCTCAGTGAAATTTTTTGGATGGGTGGGCCATGGTCCAAGAAAGAATTTATTAAAGTTTGAGGTGGATCCAGATCCTGCAGTGGCAATGGTGGAGGTATGAGCTCTTTGAATTCTTTCTAGTTTTGTTGTTGTTGTGTTTGTAGCTGTACATTAGTAGCATAGTGTTGAGACTCAAACAGTTGCTCATCTCTGGACCAAACAAGGTAGGTTTTGCACAGGTCAACTATGACTGGTCACCGTGACCCATTACATCACCAGGATTCCCACCTAGGTAACTGAGCCAGGACAACAGTGTGTTTTGAGCAACCATTGTAACACACAACCTGCTTTATTTGATATATTTCATGAAGTTATACTGTATTGCTTTTTTGTTATGTGCAGTGTGTATGGGTGTTTTCCGAAGACATCCCACTGTTGCAGTCTGAGATGTTTTTACATGCCAGATGATGAAAATTACCAGACTAAAGTGGATACATTTGTGTGGACAGAGGGACAAGGTTTCTTTCTATGGCTGTGTCTGTGAAAGGCATTTAAACTCAGAACAGTATGTGAGAAATATGCAAAGTGATCTACTAAGGACATCACCACCAGTAAAAAAAACAAAAAAAAAAAAAAAAAAAGCAGAAGAAGAACGTTGCTATAGCCTGGAGCAGTCCCATATAAAAATCTGACTGCAAAATGATGGGAGAGGACATGCTGCGGTTAAATCTTATGAAAAAAATTGGTCATTAGAACAAATTATTGCTACCGACCTACATGTATGAAAATATTTCTTGTAATTGCTTTAAATTAATACACAGTCTTGAAATTCCAATAGAGAAAACTGAAGTATTGGTGAGTTACAGAGAGAGGGAGATAGGAGTATCCACGTGAGCCTTCGGTGTGTTGAGAGAGGTGGGGAGTTACTAACCCTTTCTCTCTCTCTCTCTCTCTCTCAAGTAATATAGAATTGATATAAGGTAGTCATTGGAAAGTAAAAATAGTTGCATCGCATTAAAAATTAATTTCCATTTTGTATGCATTTAAAAAAATCATTACCACAAGTACTCTTTCATTAAATATATAGATTCTGTGGCTGGCTGTCTGGTGGTGATAATGGTGGTGATGATGATGGTGGTGGTGATTGAGAGAGAGAGAGTCACCTGATCAGAAGTAGGAGTCATATTTTGAGGGCAGAGTAAGCTGCACGTGACACACTGTTTGAGTCTCTTCCTTGTGATTAGTAGGACATACACTCTTGTTGTTCTTGTTTGTTCTTTTTGTTGATTCGAACCCGGCTCATTTTAGCACGATCCCATTTGATTTTTAAAAGCCTGAAGGAGAAATACCTGTACATGGATAATATTTCGTGTAATCTCATGTATCATTTTTCCTGTACTCATTTTGTTTTTCCCTTCTCTATTTACCCTCTCAAAAAAAAAGAAGTTATTTTGAAGGATGACATTTGTCTGTCTATCTATCTATTTCCAGACGCCATAATCCCGTAAGGGGCGGCCATTTGATTTTGAGTTATTTGTTTTACAGGGAGGGGCACTAACCCTCCACCAACCCACTTGTTGACACGTAGGGAGCACGTATGGTTTGGTTATATGGTTACCACCCAGCGTTGTAAATGGTTTCTTAGCTTACAGGAAACCATTCGGCTTGTCACTCAATGTAAAGCCACCTGTAAAGGAAAGAAATGCAATAAGAAGTGACAGGAAAGATGGGAGATATAGGAAGAGAGGAGGGCAGGCACAGAAAAAGAATGATAAAGGCTAAGGGAAGAAGTAGGCAGCACTACATCAAGTGAGTGGATGATGGTCGCCACCACCTACCACTAATGACATTTGTGTTCATATTTATTTTTTTTATGCTACTTTCTCCTTGGATAAGATGTTTGTGATGATAATAAGATGATGATAATTAAGATAACTGAGGATAAGAATCAGTGATGCAACTTCTCAGGGCAGCTCCAGAAAGGGGGTCACTGAATTTGGCTAATATCAGTTTTTGAAAGATCTATATGATTTTAGTTTTTATTCTTTCCCTTAACATTGCAGTTGAGTAGAAATATTTTAGAACCTGGATTTCTCTGTCGGAAAGTTACTGGTATTGTTAATGCCAGGATACGAAATGTACGAATAATGTTGGGAGCCCCATGTCACTCACCTGCCCTGGACCCCCTAAATGTATGGCTTTCACTGTGAGAATGATGATGATGGTGATTGGTATTAATGATGAAACTGATAAATTGATGATAACAATAATTTGGATGATAGATTGATGATGATGAATATGCATGACTGATGAGTGTGACTGAGTATGTGTGCTTGTGTCCGCAGACATCAATGAGTGCGTGGAGCAGACGGGGCTGTGTGGTCCACTGGGTACGTGCATCAACACCCGAGGCAGCTTCCGGTGCATGTGTCCCAGTGGCTATAGGGTTGACTCCACCGGCACCATGTGTATTGATGCAGCTGACTGTCTCGATGGCATCTGTGACGTCCCATGTGAGGTACGATGATGAGGAGGAGAATAGTGATACCGGTAATAATCTATCTGTCTGTCTATCTATAGCCATACGCCTTAATCCCATTAGGGGTGGCCACAAACAAATCACCTCCTTGTCACCCTGTCCCCTGTCATTATGCTTCCATCCTCTCAGCTCACACCGGTAATAATGATGATATTAGTAATAATAATGTTAAGAGAGCCAGTTCCATCATTTTGGAAAGGGGGGGCTGGAGTCTTGGGAGAATTGCCAATTACTCATTTAAATAATCAAATTAAAATGCACTCTGCTTCCCTCAGTCATAGAACTACATAAGTACAATATAGTCAAGCGCAAGTGCAGTAAAATATAATAGGATGTTTATTGCATGTATTATGGTAAACAGCATTGTTGTTTTAATATATGCAATAATTGGTCTGACAAAAATAGGGGGGCATATGCATCCCTCCCCCCAAATCTGTGCTTGAATAATGATAATAATACCAGTAGTAATAATAATAATAATAATATATTAAGGATAATATTAGTGATTGCTTTGCTCATTTCATATACTGTATAAAGTCTCCAGCTTGCTTGGCTTGCATGCATCACTCTGTTCACTTAATGGTGGCTTTCCATACTGCTTGATCTCTACCAGTCCCTCTTTTCAGCCCCTTATGCCTGAGGTCACACTCTATGACCTCATCCCACATCTTTTTAGGTCGGCCCCCAGTTGTCATCCTCCATCCTCCCCACATATCCAAGGATGGAGGATGATGACTGGGTGTGGAGGGTGAGAGGTGTGAACATTGAGGGTAGAGTTGTGAGGCTGACTGAAAAAAGACCTGACACGGTCATACAGTGTACCCTCAGGGATAAGGGACTGAATAGAGAGGCTGCTAGAGATTGAGCAGTGTGGAGGGCTGCCATTGGGTAGCCAAGGCTGATGCATGCAAGCATGTTGGAGCCTTTACAAATGAAGCAAATGAAACAATCGTTAGTGTTACCATTATTATTTTTTGTAATAATAATAACAAGAATAATAATAATAACAGTAGTAGTAGTAGTGGTGGTGGTAGTGTAGTAATAATAATAATACAGTAATGATAACAAAAGTAATAATGATAATAATAATTAATAAAGTAACAGCAAGAGCAGTGATGATGATACCTGTGTTTGTGTGTCAAGGGAGGCATTGGGTGTGGCTGCCCCGATGGGTTCCGACGCCATCCGCTCTTCAGTCAGTGTCTAGACGAGGACGAGTGCGCCACGTCTGCCCTGTGTGGAGCTGCAGACTGCCAGAACACACTAGGCTCATACAAGTGTCTCTGCCCTACTGGATATGCCTTCAACTTTGCACTCTTTGTCTGTATTCAGGTTAGGACCAGAGTTTTTTATCTCCAGAGTGATGTTGATGATAATAATAATAATAATAATAATAATAATGTTGATGATAATAATAATGTTAGTAATAAGAACTATAGTAATGGAATGGTACACTTTATATCCAGATTGGGAGAATTAATAATGATAATAATTGATAATGATAATAATAATGGTGATGATGATGAAATTTTGACATGAGTATAGTAACGTACAGGAGGATGTGTATTTGGCAGGTTGACGACAGCTGCATCGACAGTCCGTGTGCATATGGCTGCAATGCGCTCGGCGACGATGCAGTTGCTTGTGGCTGTCCTGTTGGCTTCTCCAGGATTGGCTCAGTGAGTTTCATCCTACTAATTCAATCTGATTTAATTTAATTCAGTCTAGAATCGACTCCGTGTTACTGCAGAGGAGTCCCCTTATTGTGTTTGGTCATGGTACAGCTGTTGTGGTGTGGATGTGGATGTGATAGGAAGTGTTAGGAGAAACACATTGAGGTGGTTTGGCCATGTGGAGAGGATGGAGAGTGAGAGACTGATGTGAAGAGTGTATGGAGGTGGATGGGGGGAGGCCAGGGATGAGGTGGAGGGATGGAGTGGAGAGGTATATGAGAGAGGGAGGGGTGTGAGATGGGAGCAAGGGAGTGAAATGGTGGGGGACAGGGCAACATGGAGGCAGTTTGTTTGTGGCCACCCCTTGCGGGAATAAGGCCTCTGGCAATAGATAGATAGACAACTGATAGATGGATAGACAGTTGCTGGACACTGTTGGGAGAAAAGAAATTTGAGATGTGTAGGAAGATTTGCAACAATGTGAGAGTCTCAGCTTGGACTTTGGCTATGTGTACAGTCACTCAGAAGATAGGTAACTGAGAGACTGGTGCTGGTGGCTTAGTGTTTCCTGCCTGAGAGTGGTGACTGTGACTGGTTCCCAAGCCTGTAGACAGGTATCACTCTCATGGTAGTATTTCCTGGGTCCATGGTAGCCACCCAATCCACACTTTTTTTTTTTTTTTTTTTTATGCTGGTCATAAGGAATCCAAGCCCTTGTATACCATGGAAAGCTGGGTTGGAGTGGTGAAGAGGCCATGTTGTGGAAATATGCCTGATTATTTAACCTCTCATATTTTAACCCATAACATGTGACAGGTTCCAAGATGTGTGGAGAGCGATCGAAACTGTTATTGATGGGGGAGTTTTTTTTCTACACTTTAGAATTAGAGAAAAAATGCATACCTTAAATAATGTTTGTCACCCCAGCCCTTCCCAGCATCTTACTCTTACCTTGTCCCATCCATCCATCTTTCCTCTTCCTCCCCTCGCATTCCCCCTCCACCCAACCCATCCTCCCTTCTCTTCTCCTCCTCACAACCTCTCTTTCCCATTCCCCTCCCATCTTTCAGCTCAGTGTATTACAAATTATCTCTAGTGAAAATTAAGGTTACATACCATGAGAGAAGCACAAGCCAAATCCTGAAATTTCAGTTTCATTTTAAGAAGGCAGTGGGAGATAATTAGCATACTTCAGC
>JAGKTI010009745.1:0-18588 GCA_018397915.1 Birgus latro
ATGTTTCAGATGCACATATATACGAGTGTTTGTTTCGGAATAAGCACGCGCGCACACACACACACACACACACACAAGAATGAGAGAATACAAAGAACAGCAACCAAGATGGTCCCCAGTCTGGCAGATCTGTCATACAGTGAGAGGCTAGAAAGGCTGGATTTGCCATCCTAAGAGGAAAGGAGAGAGAGGGATGACATGATTGCAGTGTTCAGGACCATGATGGGAGTAGATAAAATTGATAGAGAAGATCTGTTTTTATGGGATAAGAGAGCAACAAGAGGACATGGACTGAAACTGAAGAAGCCACGCTGCTTGAAGGACATCAAGAAATATAGTTTTCCGTATAGATGCATAGACCTGTGGAATAGACTGGACAAAGAGATCGTCCAGTCTAAAAACTTAACGAGTTTAAAGCAAAATTTGATTTACTGAGAAAAAGAGATGGGACCCCATGAGCGTAGCGCATTTCCTGTATATCACAATTAGGTAAATACACAGGGCAGGCACTGTACACCACTCACCATCCCTGAGGCATCTTTGTCTTCATCCACATACACTTCATTAGGCCACTTAAAGATCTGACCTGTGGGATGCCTGAGTTTGCTTGGGCTTGGGTGTGGATGGTGTGAACGGTTACTTAAGTGGCTGTGTGTACTTTGTTTTTATTATGGGAGTGTGTGTTTTAATGCTTATGTAATCTCTGCACACACACACACACACACACACACACACACACACACACACACGAAAGCAGAGTTACGCTGTGCCAACCCCATGAACGAAGGCATCCAAGTCTTTCAATTAATTTTAGCTCCTCATCTCTCACCATCACTGCTTGTCTTTGTACTGCGATGTTAGTGAGGGGCTTGGACGGTTGGTTGGTTGGTTAAATGGTTGGTAGAATGGATAGTTGTTTGATTGATTGAGTGGTGGTTTTGGTGGCTGGTTGCATGCTGGGTTGTGATTTGATTTGTGTGTGTGTGTGTGTGTGATCATTGGAGTTTTTTTTTCTGATTTGATGATTAGGTGCAGGTATCAGTAATTTATGAGTGATTGCTTGAAAGTGTGAATAGTTCCTGTTTTCAGTTCACTCTTATTTCCATTAAAAATAAAAGTATGTTGAGGAAACTCTATCAATGGTTCATCCATATTTACAACATAGTAAATTGATGTAGCCTATGTGGATGAAAATTTTACCATTACCTGTTTCTATGTAAGACTGAGGATGTGAATGCTTGTATATATAGATGAACACAGCAGGTAATGATAATAAAAAGACCATAATATGTGGATGAAAAAGACAAAGAATGAGTGATTTGTGAATATAAACCACAAGCCAGCCAACAGTACAGGTGGGCATGGTTGAAGAACAATTAGGTAATGAAGATAAACTAATCTACAAAATAAATAGATAAATAATAATAATAAAGGTGAACACATGGCTGAAGGATGTGTGGATGTGGGTGTGAGTGGATGAGGGATGGATGGGGTGGGGGTGAGAAAGTGTCTCATCCAGCAGTGTGGGTGAAGGGTGAGTGCCACACCTGCACCAGCTGGCACAGGGCCTTATTACTCGTGTGTGTGTGTGTGTGTGTGTGTGTGTGTGTGTGTGTGTGTGTGTTCTTTGGTAGCTTTAAATATATTCCATTTATCCCCCATTTCTTCCCTGTGTGTGTGTGTATTTTTTTTTTTCCAGAGTCCCTCTTCCCTCTTGGCTGATTTTTTTTTTCTCTTTCTTTTAGCTGTTTATTTTTACTTGGTGTCCCCCTCCACACACACACACACACAGCCTTTACACCTCCCCTGAACCCCCACTCCTTTCCCTCGTTCCCTCCCTCCCCTCTTTTCATTGCCTTAATTTCCCCTCATGACTCCTCCTTCTCCACCATTCCCTTCACACCCCTCTCCTCTCTCTTCTCTTTTTCTTCACAGTTACTCTTCTTTCTTTCTTGGTGTCACACATTTCTCCTCTTACATTTCATTTATTTAAGCAGTTTCCTTGTGTGTAATTTTCTTCTACCATCGATTTCTTTGGTCCCTTTTTTCTATCATGTGATTTTAATTTATATATGTGATGAAGTTCAGACACAGTTATCACCACATAATTGCTTTGGGGTATTGTGTAATGTGCTGTGAAATGCTGCAGGAATTTTAGAGATTCCTGCAGCATGAATCTTATTTTGTGTATGAAATTAATACTTTGGTTAAAAAAAAAAAAAAGGTAAATATCCAGACTTTCCCTGCTTTAAATCAAGCCCCATCACACCAGTATGCCAGTCTTTCAAAGGGGCGATAGTATAATTATAAATACAAAAGAAAACACATTAATAGAAGACACTGCTACCAAAACCCGAGAGATATGTGTGTGTGTTTTGGCTGACATATAGTATCAGGTGATGTGACCTTTGTGGAGTGTTGTCGCTGGAGCCAGTGCCGTGGTGGAGTTAAAATTAATCCTGTTGTTTTATTCTTGTTGTGACATACGCTGACAACTGGCGTGCTCTCTCATGCTGTGTCTAAGGGCAAATGTTTGTATTTTAACCCCCTTGTTTAGATCCTCTCCCTGCCATAATTACACTTGGGTATTTTATTAACGCTACAGACAGACTTCACCCAGAAGAAAACCTTTGGGTCATTGAAATATCTTGCTTAAACCTCTTCATTGCTGCTGTAAATCCACTTTCATATTTGTATTCAAGATAACCATAGATTTTACTGTAGTGAGAAATCCTAGCAGTCAGCAGGAGTTTAAAGTATTTTGTTTTACCATTTCATTAGTACGAATGCTCTCAGTTTATGGTATTTATTTTAGACCTTCAACACCAGCCATCTTGTTCAGCTGATGGAAATTCCAGGAGACATCTGGATCTGCATAATTATTCCCCATTATTAATATTGTAGCTCGAGACAGACTTAGGCAACAGTTCAATCTAACGTAGGCGATTTGGTCAGGTGAGTGAAATCCCAGCAGCCAAAGGGAGGATTGTAGTGCAGCTGTATAGTTTTATTGATGTACTTTCCTTTTCCTCAATGTTGCATCATGGCCACCCCATTGCTGTGCACGGAAAATGGCTTTTGATGGCAATTGCTGTGGTGGTGATGGTGGTGACAGTAATGACAATGATGATGATGATGTTGAAGATAAAGATGATAATGATGAAGATCAGGATGCAGGTGAAGGTAATAATGTGGTGATGAAGATGATGATGTGTTGAAAGTGATGGATATGGTGATAATGTCGAGTGACAGTGATGAAGCTAATGGATGCTGATGGCAGTGATGATGGTGAAGATGTAAGTGTGTATCTATGGTATGTGTGAAGAGGCAGAGGAGACTGATTTTAGATGACACTTTCTGACCTATGAGTGACCTTCAAGTATACACTTAGTTTTATAGGTGTGGCCATACACAATACTGACTTCTAAAACAGCTGTCTTGTTTATCTGTCATCCCAAGGGAATATCCAAATGAACACAGTTCGCTACCTTGCATAAAATATAAGAATGACTGATTTGGCTGGTTTAGTGCGGAAGAAAGTTTGGCTCAGTTTCAGGTTTCATATTAAAATGCGTTCCATCCAGGAGTGTTTTATTGCAGTATTTTCATTTATACAGCTTTTCTGCAGCCCACAATAGCCATGACCTTTTGGGTTTGTGATGTACAGTATAAGACTAGAGAGAGTTATGCAGAGATCTGGCAAAAGCAAGAATATTAGGTCTGGAAGTACATGGCAGTGGCTATTTTCTACCTTTTATTTATTTATTTATTTATTTTTTAATGCCTCCAGCTTCTGCCATTAGCTTTTGAAGTCCATTCCCAAACTCCAGTATGATAGTTCACAAATCATCCATCGACAGAAGAATGATCTCCAGTAGCCTTCAGATATGTAAACATTTAACCTTTCAGTACCCAGCATCAACTATTATGACATGCTGAGAATGTATTGGTTGTTAAAAGTGGTGTGAAGAATTTAGGGTTGACATTTTAATTACAGGCAGCTAGGTCCATGTGAAAGACTATGTTAGTGAAATTAAAATTCTCCAAAACTATTTCCTGCAAAATTAGAACTGAACCCATAACTGCTCAGTTGCAGTATTAATCAAGTATAAGAAATGTGTTAATGTATTTTGTGGTTTCAGGTAAAATGGATGATGTACTGGATAGTGTTCGCTTTCTTCACCTGCTTCGAGACCCTGACTGATCTCTTCCTCAGCTTCTGGTTTCCATTCTACTATGAGGTCAGTTGATGAGTTAATGTTCTTGAATGTAAGTCTCTTCAGTGTGATGATCTTTTTATTAATCCTTTACATTGCAGTGGCATCTTTAGTAACATTTTCACTTTGAGAACATCTTTTATATTTGGTTGTAAGAGATAATATTCTTGCTTTTTTTTTTCCAATTTACGAAAAGTCGCCAGGAGATTTTTCTGGGGGACCAGGGGCCCTCAAAGTGTTCATTAAATTTGAAATCCAGGCTGGTGGGGGATGTTAAAACAAGAGTCTACTGTATAAGTGGAAATAAGAGTTAGTTCGCTAGCAGTTACATGGTAAAATTCCCTGGAATGAGGAATAGGCCCTGTCTGTATGACAGGTAATTTGGTTAAAATTCAGGGATGAGTTCCAGATTTTTACAAGGAAACTGGCAGTTCAGCTTTATAAGTAGAATTGAAACTAATAGACAATTGTTCTTTACTTTACTGAGGTCTTAACAGCAAAACAGAACATCATAAAGCCAGTTTTTAACATGGATGTCTGTATTTGTTATCTACACTTCTCTTTTTTCCTTTAACAGTCATTTCATTTTCTCTTGTCCCATAACAGCTGAAGATCCTAGTGGTGCTATGGCTGCTGTCCCCAGCAACGCGTGGTTCATCCATCTTGTACCGCAAATTTGTTCACCCATGGCTGGCACGGCGTGAAGAGGACATCGATCAGTGCATTGCCCAGGCCCGCCAGCAGGGGTACTCAACCGTGGTACAGCTCGGCACCAAGGGCGTCAACTATGCCACCACTGTCCTCATGCAGACTGCCATCAAGGCTAGTGTCTAGTTGGGTTCGTTTGGAGCAGTTAATCTGTGGCTGGTGTTGGGACGTTGGTGTAGAGGAGCTAACTTAGGGCTGATGAGGGGTTAGGTCATCCAATGAGGAGTTAATTTAAGAATCATGAAGTGTTGTGCTACCTTTGAGATTTTAACTTGAGGGCTCATGTGGGGGTAGGATGGTCCATGAGCCTTAATTCAAGAATCATGTTGGGTTGTGTTATTTTAGAGAATTTAGCTTTGGACTGGTGTGGGGTTTTGCTTTTGAGGAAGAGGGAACCTTACCCTTTTTAATGTGAATGACAAACTGTGCATTATTTTCTTCTTGTTCTCAGATGATTTTGCTGTGTTCAGGAAACTGTGTCACTGCAGGAGGATTCAAGAGTATCCATTTTAATGTTTAGGCTGGTAATTACATACTGTACATACTGTAGACAGTTTTGTGTAAGTCATGGTAAGTGGCCTCAGTATAACAATTAAGGACTTATGAGAAGCAATATTGGCCAGAATGAATTTAAACAGGGCTGGTGTTGGGCTAGGTTAACCTGTATGTGTTAATGAACAGGTGAACATTTCAAAGGCAGGTAAAATTTCTTAGATTTGATGCTGTATGGTAGTGAGACTTGGGCAGTAAAGGATGAGGATTTTTGTAGGCTCAAATGTACAGAAATGACAATGATTAGGCTTGGGAAGCTAGGTTTATGATGGAAGAGTTGAGGGATAGGATGGGACTAGAGTGTATTAGCATTATGATGAGGAGAGGTAGGTTGAGATGGTTTGGGGGATGATAATTGGGTGCAGAAAGTGAGAAGTGTTAATGTTGGGGTAGGGTTTGAGAGGTAGAATGAAAAAGACCGGGGACAAGGTCATTGACTGTGACCTCAGGGATAAGGGACTGAATAGGGAAGCTGCCAGAGATCGGGCAGCATGCAAAGCCGCCATTAGTTGACTAAGACTGACACATGCAAGCATGTTGGAGCCTCCAAAAACAAAGAAAAGAACGATCTCCCTGGGCATTAGAACTCTCCCATCTTCATGTTTTCTCTTTTCTTGTTTCTGAAGCCCATCTCATTCTGTCTTTAGATGGAAATAAGTCATGATGATGATGGTGATGTTTCTGTGTTAATTTATGCACTTTCTGGATAATTCTTCCACTAGTGTGTTTTTCTCAATACTTTCTTTGAGAACCCAACCACACCCCATTCTTTGGTGGGAAAAAAGAGGGTGGGATGATGATGGTGATGTTAATAATTATTTTCTAACTGGTAATTGAACTTTCAGGGTGGTGGAGGACTGATGAATCAGCTGCGGCGTAGTTACTCCCAGAGTGAGTTGGTGGGTGACACTGGTGACATGAACCGCAATGTGAAAGCCCTCCCCCCCCACATGAACGGGGACCACTACGCCTCAGATTATGCACTGGACCACCACGCCCTCCCTCCAGGTACATCGCAACACCAGCCTCTCTCACCACAACCTTCCCAGCAGCTTACCCAAGGGATGCTGCAACTCACACCACACTCACTGCCCACATCACAGATACACACCACACCTCACCCTCACACACAGGCCTCAGGGTCATTACAGCTTCAGGCACACCCACAGGATAAACTTGATCTACTCCACCAGCAGCTCAGTGCACCAATTGACCATCAGGCACTCCTGCGAGGTTCACTTCTACACCAGGTAAACTCCCCAGATACATTTGTACTCCAGCAGCACATAACATCTCCTCATCCTGGCACACAGGCTTCCCCAGATACACTTGTACTCCAGCAGCACATAACATCTCCTCATTCTAGCACACAGGCTGTAGTAACATCATACAGTCAGCCAGCAATCCTACAGGACCAAACAGACAGCCCTTATGCACCCATACGCTACACACTATCTCTTGGCACACCTCAGGGCCAGATTGTCACCCCTGCTACACTTCAAGAATGCACAGCCACTGAAGAAGAGCCTTACACTCCTCCTCTCACAAGACAAAGAGCAAGACTCCAACAGACTTCATTAGAGTAAATAATTTCTAACACATTCACCGAGGCAAGGTATTTTGGTGCTCACACTCCACTGTTTTGTTTTTCAGGGTGGTATGTTTGTGCAAGCAAAAGACTTATATTTTGTAGATCACCTCACAGTATGGTATTAAGAGCAGTTTCTTGCTTTGTTAATTACAGGTAGTAGCTTTCTTAACAATGCAGTAGATGTATGTATTTTTTCTCATGTTACATTTTACCTCCATTGATAGAGTGAAAATATATGCAATGTTTTGTTTATTTCATGATTTATATATTTTATAGCTGTCATTGTTTTGTGTCATTTTGTATTTTTATAGTACTGATTAGTTACAAGGGATTGCTGACTCGTACTGATATGTTTGTCAGTTTATCCTGGTGGTGTTAGCTCTTTTTTTCCTTTAGATAACTACATTGTCTCATCATGTTGCCATTGTCTTTGGTTCAGGAGCTCAGTTTGTTCCTGATGGTTGACAGGTGATTTAGGAACTTTACATCACACTATCTCATCACTAGTTTTTTTGTACTTTGCTCACACTTCATGAAAACGTGGGAGAGTGACAAATGTGAACGAACATGAAAAAAGGAGAAAAGCATTGTGATCTAAAGCTCTTAAATTGCCATCAAATTTTGAAAGTTTACCTAGTTTTTGTTTTAAATAATATACCATAGATTCTTCCCTTTCACATTATTTCATACATTCATTGCAGTGCTAATCTTTTCAGGGTTAATTAATTTGGATCTCTAATATATTGTTGTAAGGATTTTAATTTTGTTTATGCTCAGTTGTTGTAATATTTAGAATTTTCAGATGGAATGTGATATTGTGTAGTTTTATAGGGTATTTGTTTCTGTGTTCTAAGCATCAGTTGATGGTATTAAATTTCTTTAATATATATATATCTGTATGATACTTCTTTTTAACTGAATACCCTACTTTGTGATTTAATACAGTGATACTTAGATAATGCATGTCCTCTGCAGAAACTGTTATGTCAGTCTGTTGCTGTAGATATTTTAGACTGTTATAGTATACCATTAAATATGCATTATACTGTATATTTACCATATGTCTGAAGACCTGCACTTCTGTAAGCACATATGTTATTTACTTAGACATGCAAGCAATTTCCAGGCTCGATAAACTGCCACGTAGTGTTATCGTAGTTACCTTGGGAAAACTGCTCTTGACCTTGGTACTTTTTGTTCTTTGCATCTCATCAGTTGCAGTATCTTTGGTGATGGTCAGTGCAATATACAGCCAGCTGCCTCGCTCTCTTTCTCTCTCTTTCTCTCTCTCTCTTGCATGCTTGATACTGCAGTATTTTCTAAGTTATTCTTAAGTTTATTATTAACACATGGATACTTTAGCTGTATCACCTTTTTTTTTTTTTCTGGAGTTGTTAATGTATAAGTTATTTTCTATTGATGAATAAAAATAGCTTTCCTGGCTTCTTTCTTTCCCAATATTTTTTAGGTGATGGAATATTCATTTTGTCTCTATGAACATCTGTTCTTACTTAGTGGTCTGACTCTTGCATCCCTAGATTTGTGTTTACATTCTTCCATATTTCTTTTATGGATTACAGTAGGTTCTCCATGTAAGAAGCACCAGGGCTGAGTTTTTCACTGATGATTAAGCCCCTCTCATAACTGGAATTTATTGGAAGAGAAAAGCATGTGAAGGTTCTCAGTTTTCCTTTTCCTTAGGCCTCCAACAAGAATAAGTCATACACACAATTGGGAATTGACCAAAAGATTGAATCTCAGCTCAGGTTAACCATTTTCCAAACAACATTGATATCAGGATGAAGATAGCTTTGATTTCACCCTTTCATTGGTACTGTCTCCTTTACTTATTTAACCTTGCTGATGCCAGATAATTTAATTCAGCAGTGGAAAATCTTTACTATTTACCTGGTGAAAATTTTTGGCTCTTTATTCAGGCCGACACTGACAATTATATATATCATGCATTATGAAAATCTTATTACTCAAGGGACTAAAGGGCATCATGTTTGATGTGTCGGAGATTTTTTTGAAACTCGTATCTTTAGTACCCAGACTTTCCTGATAGCCAAAATAATGCGCAGTGAATACAAAACTCAGGACTTAGTACTTAACTCTTTACAGACATCTGTGTGTAAAATGGAGGATTAGCTGTATTAAATTGTTCACATTTTATTTAATCATAAGCCAGTTTGCTATACGATGCAAGTGAAATTTTTTCTCACGTTAACCTAAATTTACGGTTTAAGATCAGGCCACCATGGATATAGATTACCATAGAACATTTGTTTTCTCAAATGGCACTCTTGATTTAGAGTGTAGGTGCTATTAAATTTCAGTACTGTAGTGAGTTTGAGTACAGTCATGCTAATAATGTAAGTAAGAGATTGTAATTTTTATGCATCATTTGTGTTTTATGAAAATTTAAAGTTAGTTGTATTAATCATTAATGTTTGAAGATGCTAACACATTAATGTTATGCAGTGTTTATTTACACAACACATGGTGAGCTAATGCAGAAGTTCTTAGTTATTTAGATTGTCTTTCACTCCTACATACCATCTCAGCTGTATGATGTGACAACTGTGGATGTTCTTACTATTTTCCCAGTCTTTTGGAGTGTGATAAATGCTTGCTTTATAGTGTTATGGCTTAACTAAGGCATTGTATGGTAGTTCAGCTGAAGGGATGTATAATAACCAAAGATACACTGACTGCATGATAACTGATCATATAGGTAATAAGGATTATTTAGAGCAAGCATATACTGTATATATTTCTTTATTTGAGTGAGCCTGATTTCATCATTTCATGTCATTCTTGCAGAATTACCCACAGTATTTTGTATGAATATGTAACCAAGCACCTTTAACAGGTGAAGGTTTGGACAGCATTTAAGGAGTATTCTAACAGTTTGTGTTTTGCTTTAAGTGACAGCCGGTTTTCTTGTAATTCAAAGCAGAATGATATGTCCTTGCCTGTGCCCACTGGACTGACTTACCTCATCAGCTAACATTGCATGTAGTGCAGTGTACCCCAAGAGCAGTTTCTGGATATGTTATATAATGTGTGGTCTAATGTGCAACAGTTTTAAGACATAGCAGAACAGGACTATACCCTGTACAATTTAGAAAGAATATTGTCTCTAATATCCCTTCTTGTTTATTTACAAAATAGGAGCATTCTTGTTTATTTACAAAATAGGAGCAGTTAAGTACAAATCTTTCTTGTTTATTTACAAAATAAGAGCAGTTAAGTACAGTAATATCTTTAGTATTCATGCATTTCCTAAAGAGTTTTGTGTTTGGTTCGATCAGACATCATTGCATAAGATACTCGATAATTTGGAATAATAATAACATTGTAAACTTTGCATGCGTGTCTTTAATTTTATTCTGCCATAAGGCGACTGATGACTGTGTAGTACAGTGACCTGTTACATTAACTGTAAAAAGTAACGATTTTCTTTTAGGTTCATACGAACTTGAGCGACGAGGACGGGCAGAGAGTGACGCAGCATATAAGCCTCGTGGGTCATCAGCTAGCCGGGGTGTGCGCTCCACCAAGACACGCTCGGCTGACGTGTCTGAGGTGTACTACCAGGATGCCACTGACGAGGCCACCGCACGCAGGAGGTCACCACGCACAAGTGACTCTGCCAGGTGTGTGACTCATTCCACATGCAGGAATAGGGGTGATTCTGTGGCTGTAAGTTAGTTTACATTATGTTAGGTTAATACTGCATAGGTTAAATTGACTTAGAATTATTGTATGTGCATAAGGCTGTAGCTTGCACATTGTTTAAATATGCAGGTGGGTTACGAAGCTGTGCTAGAGATGTATATACTTCATGAGTTGAGGGTCCAAGAGGCACTGAGGAATGGAGAGATACCCAGATTAGAGCTTTAGAGACGCCACTTGTTATGCTCAGCTGCTTACTGTGCTATACATATGTAAACTGCCTTTTAAAGTTTGCACAGAAGCAAATACATGCACACAGCTGCTGACTTGTATATTATCACAAAATTTGCACAGTTTATCATTTACAGTGTTTGCTGCATTGCTACCAGGAATTACAGTGATCATGTTTTCAATTATGAGTATCTTATGTGTGTGGAAAATGCACATACCTGTAGACTTTACTGGAGATTGAAATTCCTTTCCTGGTGGTTGCCAGCAGATGTTATAGCGTAGAGTCCAGTGTTATAGGTCTGTCATACCTCATTCCAGTTGGTGTGTCAGCAGCACCTCAGATTTTTGTGCATATATAAACAGAGTGCAAAATATTTCATCAGATTTTACTGTATTATCATTTTATGCAGATATTTAGGGCAACTTTTTGTAGAGAATAAAAATCAGATTATCAGAGCTGTTTTTTAGTTCAAATGGATATTAAAATATTCATAACTATTTCTCTTAACAAGTTTGAAAGCAGAAAATTACAAGTTTCCCTCTCCAGTGCACAATCTTATATTAATCATCAGGTCAGTGTCAGAGTTTAAAAAAATCTTGACATATGTAATCAGAGGTCAAGAACTCCCAGTAGTTTTTGTGGATTTTGTTTAGTACATTGAATTAATGTATTCAGGATTCCCACACCCAGTCTCTTTGTGTTCATTTGTTATCCAACCTTGTTAATGTTCACTCAGATTGCTGTAACTTTTTCAATATATCTTTTTCATTTAATCTTGCTCTCTCCAGGCAGTTTTATTTGGCTAAGGAGAAATGTTTTAAACAGAAGGGGTTAAATATAGCATTACCCTCTTCACCATGGGACTTTCCTTAGCTGAGTGTTATCATCTGGAAACAGCAAGAATAAATTGAAAATGATGTCATCATACTATAGGGTTTTTAATTTTCTCCCAGTCCAGAATTTTTGCAGATCCTAGTCAAATTTATGATAATCCATGTTAAATGTAATGTGTTTGTACTGGTGTTACCTTCACTGAACTCTTCACCCAGCACTTTTCTTCTGTGTGATACAGTGCTATTTTTTTTTTTTTTTCTGTCCATCTCTCTCCTCTCTGTCTCTGTATTCAGTCAGTAGGCTGTTTCCTGTACATTGTATCTCATTAATTCTTCCTCTGTGCTACTTTTTTCAACTTTTCTCACTGTATCTCTTAAATTCTTCCTCTGTGCTACTTTTTTCAACTTCTCACTGTGTCTCTTAAATTCTTCCTCTGTGCTACTTTTTTCAACTTTCCTTCACTTTTCTCTGTCTGCTGTAAGTCACTGTCCACTTTTTATGTGTTTTCATTTTCACTCTACTCTTTGAGACTGTCTCCCTTTTTATCTCCCACACACCCTACTCACTCTCGGCATTTCTGCTTGTTTTCCACTTCACTTTCCTTATTCACACTTTTCCCGATTTTATTCCCCTCCCTCTCTCCACCACCCCCACCCTGACTACCACCACCACCACCACAAGCACCAGTCCGCTGCATCACACGATCCCTCACCAGCCTAGCACCCCACGTGCCTCCCATGCACGCACCTCCGTGCTGCCGACAGTTTTATCATGAGCTTACGTGGCTTTCTCATACCTCTTCGTTATTAGTATGTTTTGTGAATAACACCTTTGTCTTCTATTGTTTGCATTTTCTTTATCAACACAGTATTTTTTGCACATTTCACCTATATATTCTCGTGTATGCATTTTATATCACTTGAAAATTGATGATGATGGTGATGAAAACGATGACAACGACGACTTTTTATAAATGAAATATGAGAGAAAAATAACTTGCCATATGCAGAACTAAGCTTGTAAGGAAGAGGTGCTGAGGAGGCCTTGTGGTCCTCAAGAATACAACATAACGTGAGATAAAATCCCGTTATCCCACACACAGATGATAAACAATGAGATTGGCACATAAGGAGTACACAGGGATTTTGATGTTTGGTTCATTAGTCCTTTTTTTATTATTATTTTTTATTATTGGCCTTTCTTTATAGACCCTTAGTAGCATGTATATTGTTGAATTGTTTGTTCTCTAGGTCCTATAATTTTTGTTCCTAGTTTTAGTATATGATTTGATAGAGTTTGATCCAGGTCTCCAAACTGCCTTCAACAGTTTGGGCAATATGAGAACAGTAGTTTTGTCCCTGGAACCACTAGATAATTTATTCAGGTTTGTGGAGTCTACAGTCAAGGGATTAGTAGTAATCTCCATTAATCCTGTTGCTTTACTGATGACCTGTTTACAGTAATAAATTCTTACTGGGAGTACATAATCTATATCATACTGGTTTAAGCTGAATATTTTGGTTTGAAGGTATAAAAGGAGAAAGATGTATGGGAAGAAAAATCAGAGTTTTTGGTTTGAAGGGGTTAATTATTTTTCATGTCTGGTTCGTGTCTTAGATGAACATAGTTTAGAAGAAAAGTGTATCATTATCATTATTATAAGTAACCAAATCAGTTATTTTTAAATGATTTACTGTAGTTTAACTGAAGACCTGAATCAAACTGTACTGTTTGAGTTTCCTGTTTTCCTTTGTTATGCATGAACCCTCAGTGTGGCATTCTGTTTAGTTTTCATATTCTTTTATGTAGTTGATTTGCTGTTGAGTAGTTTCATTTATGCATTTTATTTCCCTCCAGTTTTGTTTAGTTGTGTTTGCCTTGGTTGCGTGTGTTTGTAGTGCATGTGGGAGTCTCGGCCCTCTGTCCTGTGTTTCAGCCGGGTCCTCTCGGCGGATGACCTCACCTCGGGTTACTCTAGCGGCGACCCTGACCCAGCCGACCTGACCTACGATGCCAGGGTGCGGCCAGAACCCGAATCGTGCCCCCAAGACTCATTTGGCCCCATACCTGAACCGGAACGCATTCGTGGTGGTGGCAAGGTCAGGCGCACCCAGAGTCTCTCCGCCTCCACCCTGGCCCTCCACCGAGCCTCCAGGCGGGGCGGGGTGGAGGCGGCGCGGCCGGGGCTGAGGTCAGGTCGGGGTGGGTCAGGGGCGGCAGATGACTCGGGCGCCCCCCATGCCTCTTACAGTGGCCCGGGGCAGCCATCGGGGCACCAGGGGGCCAGCTTCAGGCGCTCTCGGCCCGGCGAGGTGAGTCAGCAGTTGAGGAGGGGCGGGGTGGGGAGGGCAGGGAAGGTCAGCCTTACTTATTGACTTCTTTGTGTGTGCCAGGAGTAATATTGCCTATACTTTGTTATTTGTTTGTTTCCTGTTATTTGTTTGCTTGTTTATGTTTTTATTTCCCAACATTTTTTGTGTAGATATTTGTTGACTGACTTTGTTTGTTCAGTTATGTGCATGTACAAAAGCATCAAGCTGCCTTATATCTGTAGTTATTATTATTGCTTTTGACAATACAGTATAAGTGTGATTATTATTTTTATCTATTAATCCAGTTATCTATTAATACCTCATGCACATTGATTTACCTGTGTGTCATAATTAACTGATTTACTTGTCTGTCATTAAACAGTTTACTTGGATTAGAGTCTGTTTGGGGAGTGACTTCTTCCCTCCAAAACAAAAATTTGCATGGGTAATTTAAGAATTTCAGAAACCCCACAGCTGTTTTCTGTCAAGACACAAATTCACAGTTTCTTTTATTTAACTTTTTACTTTGTACCTAGTCATGTTTTTCAGATAAGTGGGTATGGGTTACCCCAGGTAGTTCTTTTTGTCACAATGATAAAGAAGAAGCTGAAATTAATATTAGCATACGCTTTTCAGAGTTGTGAAGCTGACTTATTGCATTAGAGTGTTGTTTTATTCATTACTCAGTATTGTTTTAATATTTCCTTATTGCTTTCTTACGTATATATTTCGTTCTGGTTTGCTTGAGGTTGGTGGGTCTCCTTAGCCAGACTGACTGGGGTATAGCAACAACAACAGCAACAAAATCCCCTTTTAAAAAAGACTTTTGTTATTGGAACTTTAGCAGCTGTGCATTCACATCAACACTTACATGCAATAAACCTTTTATTCCTTTGGCATGCCATTTGGTTGGCAGGTACTTGTATTTCTAACACAAGCATCATAATTCATGAGTTTATATTAATGTCTTCATCCTGCCAGCCAAGCATTCCATCTAGTGAAGGAATGCATCGGCAATGATGTAACAACTTATGGTCACCCTTTTGCATACCAGTACCATGGGGGTATGGTGGCAGCAGCTTGATGATATGGCAGATGGTAGGGAGACAGTGTTAGGTAGGATATGTGGCCCACTGGGAGGCAGGCAGGATGGCTCATTTATACAGTTTGTCCATTTCCTGCCACTAGTCTACATGAAATAAGCCACAAAAGGATGAAAATTCAGGGCAAGTAAAGGTGAGAAAGAGTATAATCACATGACCCAGAGCTGCATTATGAGATCAGTAAAACCCTTGTCGCCCCTTGAATTTTAACCCTTATGAACTACATCCAGTTGGAGCAGCTTAACTCACTAGGCCACTGGGCTTCCAGTTACTGGTTCTGTGGTTACCATCCAACATAGTAAATAGTACCCAGGAGTACAGAAAACCATCTAACTTGTTACTCAGTTTGACATCTTCTGAAGATAGCGGTACATTGAGCTAGTAGAAGACAGGCATCCCACCTACCACGTAAACATGCCACGTGTAAAACTAATGTGGTTAAAATGAAGTGCTAGAGAGCCTTCTTAAATCCATGAGAATATGCCCATTGTTAGGTAGGTTAATTAGAAGTGATGTTAGTATAAAGCACAGGTGAAGATAGTTGGGAGAATATTAGAGTACAGTTAACAGTAAGGCAGGAGAATGTTAAGATGAGAGGCTAAAAGAGAGATAATGAATCAAACAAATTTAAGCAGTGAAGAGAGGAGCAACAGGAGTCTGAATATAAGTTGCATCTTGATTGCATGTTGTTTTTTCAACCTTAGCATGGGGCAGTTGCATGAAGACTTGTGTATATAATGAAATGTGCAGTTTCTTGCATTTTGAAGCCACCTGTATTTTATGTACATTATTTAAAATTGCTGTATATCCAATCCACATTTTCCTTTAATAGCTTAATTTTTTTTTTTAATTGCTTTTCAGATGTCTACCATTTTATTGGACATAATTTTTGAAGTGCTTATACCTCTGAGGCAGATTTATTCCTATAAAGTGTCTGCAGCTGTGGGAGATTATAATTGGTATTTCAGTTTTCTCTGCCTGCTTTCCCAGTGTATTATATATCATCATCAAGGGGAGTTTTGCTGCACCAGCAACTTTTTTTTATATTCCCCCCCCCCCCTCCTGCATCAAGAACATATGTTATGGCTTGGAATATCATTTGGCCTCACATTTTTTTCAGTTAATATGACAGATTCAGTCCCCACTGCATCTTGATGATTTGTGTTCTGTTTGAGTAACACAAATACCTGTAGTGTTCTGTTTATTTTTTGTTCATAGGTGGTAGAAGGGAAATGATGTACATATTGTACTGTTTGTGATTTTTTTTTTTTTTAATAAGTTCTAATTCCCAGTGATGTCTTCCAAGTTAACATCCTTACTGATTGTTTAAATCCCTTTACTGACCATGGTAACCCCTTCATTATAAGAGTAATCCATAAATTGAACACAGTCATCCTTCAGTAGCCACAACAATGGAAAGAAGACAGCATTTCTAGTAAAGTGGTTACGGAAGTTTGATTCTAACTCTCGCTTTAACCCACCGAGCCTGGGGACGTCTTTCATTTTAATCTTGCTATCTCCTGACGACTTTATTCAGCTTAAGCTACCTTTTCCGATCAGAAGGGGGTTATATATAGCCTTGATGAGCCTTTTCAGTATGAGAAGCCTTTATTAAATTGCTTTTCATTGCCAGGTAGTAGAAGAATAAACTTAAAATGGTGTCACCTAGATTGGAGAGATTAAGAGATATCTTGTGAACTGAAACATATTTTCTGCTTTGATAACACATAAAGAGATGGACTGAAATGATTATAGGAATAAGAGGTGGAATGGGAAGTAACAACCCCCCATATAAACATTATGAAACAAAACAATCCCAGTTACTAAACTGAGCCCTTTACTTCATTCAGCTGAGTGCAGTAGTTTAGTGTGTTGATCTGCCACTGTAACATTTGTACTAATCCACAACCATAACATCCAAATGATTTTTAATGCTCTTTTAATTTTGTACATAGTAATGAGCAGGGTAGCAGCCGTAGAGATGCGTTGAAATATTGTCTCTAACAGCCTATAGTGTTATATATTATTTCTTTTTCTATAATATGATACGGGTCAGTACAGAAGAGTTAAATTATCTCTGAATTATGTGCCAGAATTGGAAGGATTTTTTTTTTTTTTTTTTAAGGTGCTGTGATGTACTTATAACTCTAAGCTTTGTTTTTGCTATTTCTTCATCATTGAGAATAATTTAATATTTTTTATTATTTGTGTGTCATTAATTTTTTGTTACAGTGCAGTGTGTTTAAGCTGGCAAACTTTAAACAAAGTACCATACTTCTTGCATTATTTATTATTAGCACTGTAGTAATTGTAGTACAGTACAGTACAGTCATCACCAAAGTAGTACTGTATGTTAATTGTGGCTCATCTTTATAACTCCCATTACATGTTCCGAACTTTGATGGTTTGTTTTCTTTTTGTTGTGACATGCCTCTCATTCCAGCTCACACACTGCCATAAGTTTGTTGTTTCATCGGATCAAGCCATGATGTGCGGATGCCCTGGATGTGTGCATTTATTATTATTATTATTTTACTCTTGTTACATCTATCCATCCATCCATCATCCAATCCTACGTTGCCCCATGAGGAGCGTAGGAGCCCGGGGCTAAGCAGATTGGTCCTGACATTTAAGATGAGAGTGACCAGTCTCACTCATCCCTGAGTGGTTTTGTTATTGTGCTTGTTATATTCATCATCCTGTTGCATTTTATTTCATTATTGTCTTACTGTGTGTGTGTTTGTTTTCATCATCTGAAGGGGCTGATGCAAGAAGACAGTTTAGCTCTGTGTTTATAGTCATATTTTTACTCATAGTCTGTAACCAAAAGCTTCTTCTGAAATATTCAAGAAGATATATGTGTGTGTGTAGATATCTCTGCAAAGCCTTATAAAGTAATGGTAACACCCAGTCCCATATTACGTCTTCCAATACATAGGAACACGAGGTTAGGTTACCATATTAGGCTGTGTGGAGTACATATTATTGAATATGAAGCTCTACTGTAATCACCTTAAATGGCATCCCCCAAGGATCTGTCTTGTCTCCTACACTCTTCAACCTATACATGCATGACATACCCACACCCCACACTCAACAAATACACATAGCTTCCTATGCAGATGACATAACACATTCACACACCAAAATGCAAACACAGCCGTACACATCCTCCAACCTCATATCAACACACTACACGAATGGTTCACGGCAAACAGACTCAAAATAGGCCCAGCCAAATCTACAGTGACCCTTCTCACAAACTGGACAGCAGAACACAGTCACATTCCACACCTCAGCATAGACAACACTCCCCTACCACACACACACACACACACACACACACACACACCCACAC
>JAGKTI010009745.1:18864-30169 GCA_018397915.1 Birgus latro
GTCACTTGCCCATACAACATTTGGACACAACAAAGAAACCACCACCACAGTATACAAACAATATATACGTTCAGTGATGAATTATGCAAGCCCTGCTTGGGCTCCTAACCTCACTAAAACACACTATAACACTCTTCAGACCATACAAAACAAGGCCCTAAAAATAATCACAGGCTGCACAGCTACTACACCTACAGACCATCTACACCAAGAAACCAAAGTCCTCAAAGTCAAGGATCATCTAGACATGAGAGGCACCCAAATTCTCGCTGCAGCCTCCACAAACCCACAACATACACTACACTACATGGCAGCACATCCACACACACCAAGGAACATCAAAACAACACCCACCACACGATATCATACACAAATACTATCATCTCTTCCCCCCTGCCTGCCTCGGACCAGCTTCCAGAAGCACATTCATACTCAAATCACTCGCCGTTCCATTCAGTCTCTCAAAGACAACACATAGCTGCATGCACGTCCTCCTGATATCCATCCTTCTGAACGCTATCTCCCCCGTGAGGACAGGGTCCACCTGGGCAGGCTGAGATGTGGGCATCATCCAGCCCTCTTAAGTTATCAGAAGAGGCTGGATGACTGTTGCTGATGCCTGTCCAGGATGTAACACAGCACCCCATACTGTTAAGCACATCATGGATGACTGCATTGCACACAATCACCTATGCCAACAACACAACATACACTCGTTGAGAGCTCTGTGGGAAAGCCCGGTCTCGGCAATGGGCTTCCTTAGGGACTCGGGGCTGTTCGGCCAGACTGCCTAGGGAACAACAACTACTACTACTACTATTACTTGGTCCACATTTTTGTCTTTATGCAATTTATTTCACATAACTGAGTGGTAAAAAAAGACATTGCCATGGCTGTACATCATTTCCATTGCAACTCTTCATGACTGGCACCATATTCTTATGTTTATCAGTTGTCACAACTCAGTACTCAAGATGGAAATTTTAGTCCGAGTTAAAGTTAAATGAGTGTAGCTTCCATGTCATTACTTAGTTTGAAGTTGGTCAACTTTGAGTGAAAAGAGTATAGCTTTCTATTGTTACAATACTGCATGCTGTATAAAATAGATGTTAATGAAGGTTAGGCTAACTGCCTTCCCTGTTATGACTGTGATGTACTGTTGAGTGTGAGACTAATTATGTTCCCTGTTGTTGTGGTGGTGGTGGTGCAGGTCTCAGCCTATGCTACACTTCCAAGAGCCGCCAGCAAAAGAGCTGCAGCAACAGCAGCAGCAGCGAAGAAGAGGCAGGTCTGAGAATCGTCCACGCCCAAAGTCAATGGTGAGGCCATAGTTGTCCTGGTTGTATAGGTAGATTATTATTACTGTTATTATTATTATCAGATAGAGCCAGGATTCTGGGGGCTTGAATGATGAGTGAATGGAAGCGTGGCCCATTGGAGTGGGCAAACTTACGCTGACTGGATGTGCTACTCCTCACCCTGCCCTAGGGTGGGAAAGGAAGTCTGGATGATGATGATGATGATGATGATGATGATGATGATGATGATGATGATTATTATTATTATTATTATTATTATTATTATTATTATTATTATTTTATCTCCTTCATCGTCCCCAGTGCCTTACTTCTTCCTAGGTACCACCCCTCCGAAGATGTGATGGCTGTGACAGAAATGCTTTTAGGCTGCTTTGTTTTTATATACTTCTTTGTCACTCCTCCTCCTTTCTCACCATCATACTGTTCCTTTTTGATCAAGGGGGTTTGGATGAATCAAATGTTTAGTTCTGAAGGACAGTAATACTTTCATAGAATTTAGTACCTACACAGGAAAGCACATTTTACATGAAATAATAAATTGTTGATGTAAATCTTCATTACCTCAAAATTTGTTTTATAAGAATATGAGATAATTGGCTGGGAATTACTGAAATAAAATGTGGCAGGGTAATCATTTGAGTGTATGCTGTGGTAGCTGATATACTTCCCTGCCCACAGATCACGCCAGCAGAAGTTTCACAGGGAGCTGAGTGGGCTCGTAACCAGCGCATGATGGGCTCCACTACCTCCCTTAACACTGATGCTGAGCTCTCCTCCCAGTCCTCCCACTCCTCCACCCATTCAGTCCGCCCCAAGGCCCGCACCGGCTCCCAGCGCAGACCCAGGGTGGACTCACAGGGCAGGAAGGTTGGGGGATCCACCTCTCGCTCCAGGACTCAGCCCATAGTCAAGAGGAGCTCAATAGAAGTTGGCTCAGAGTCAGAGTGAGAGGTGGAGGAGGGTGCTGGTGGGTGAATAGGGTACAGCAAGTGGATAGGTGGGTGGAAGAGTGAGTAGGTGGGCGGTTGAGTGACTATGATAAACTGATGCTCAATAAATGGCCAGAGCAGTGTGGTGGATGATGCTGGGGCCAGAGGTGGGTGGAGAGAGTGGGAGGTAGTGTGTAAGTGTGATGGGATGTACAGGATTTACTGGACCTTGTCTTCTGATGATTTGAAAAAGAAAAAGAATATGTGTGTAGTTGAGGCATGTTAGCACCTTCAGACTCCTGTGTCTCACCCTCAGCTGAATAAGATCATTTGGTGTTAAGCCAAATTCAATGCCATACAGGAATAGAGGTGACACTACCATCAGAGAGTTAAGTGATGTAAAGTGAATCATGGGGGGGGGGAACTGTCATGGCCAACTGATCAAGTGGCCCCAGAAGTCAGCAGGTTGTTAGAAATGACAATAATGCATCTGGCAGATTTTGATAACACCTTGTTTAGGGTAGATTCTCATTCTTCAGGTAGACACTTGACTATCAGTTGCAGTAAAATTGAGGTGATGAGAGGAACATCGTTGGCCTTGATAGGATATAGTGACATGCATTATGGACTTGAACAGCATGCAAAACTGAGAGAACAGCATATAATTATGAGCTTTGGCTTGTCTTATTACCATTTAGCTGATTTGTGATAATAGCTGAATAACCAGATTAAGCTTGATGTATGTTAAGCTACAGTATTAGATAATATTACAGAAATGATGGTTAGAGTGCACCTTTTCTTCCCTCACTGGTTGATGCTTCTCCCCTCATCCCCCACCCTCATAACCCCCACCTCACCCATGCTTCACCTTCCAATACTCTGCCTTACCAAATTATCTCCACCCAACCTCCCCACCTTCACCCTTATCCCCATCCCACTCAAAATTTTCCTCAAATTTTTTAGAATTAATTTGGAGATTAATGGGAACTGGATGAGGATTAAAATCTGCCTGAGAATGTCCTTTCTGAATTGAAAATCGACTGTCATTAGCCCAGTTAATGTGCTAAAGACATCCTCATGCTAAAGGGATCGACAGGGAAAAATAAGAGGGGTGAAACTGAAATAATAAAAATGTATGACTTTACACCTCTTGACCTCCTCTTACACCCATCACTACATAACCCTCCAACAGTCCTCCATCATTCCTTCACCCCCCATGTATCCTCATCACCTCACCGTTTCCTCCCCCGTTACTCCTTCAGCTTCCTCTCCCTCCCCCTACTTTGCTCCTCTATCACCCCTTCATCCCCTCCTATCATACCTGCCTGTGTGAGAGGTTGTGGCAGGCGGTGAGATGGACTGTGATTTTAATATTGTAGATGGCAACAGATGCTGGCATTGCAAAAAGCCACATCCTGTGTGTGATATCAAAGTAAGGTTATTTATTGACATGGTATTACCTGTGCTTATATTGGGTAATCAGCCTTGTATATAAGAAGGATAATAATTACTGTTTAAATGTATAACGAAGCTTATGCTGACGAGGGTTATGTGTTAACCCCTCCAGCCAGATGAAGTCCTTTATGCTTTTTTTCTTCTTGCTTCCAGATGATTTCAATCACCTTAGCAGACATCATCATCATCATTATTATCCATAACTCTTTTTCTCACCCTTGGATGGGGTGAAGTAGGATCCAGAGAGCCAGGAAAAAAAAAAAAAGAGAGAAAGGAAAAAAATGGGAGAAACTAACTGAAGTCTGTCCTTAGTAGATTCCCCCATGTAATAAATGCTGCATCTGACTCATGCAATTGAAAAGTGGCTCCTGAGTTGAATAAAATCATCTGGAGGTAGCAAGAACAAGCCAACAGAAGACATCATGTGGATCAAGGGGGTTATCCTGACTTTTTTCAGAGTACCTCGGGTTGTATGTTGGTCCTGTTATGCCTGTATTGTTTATTTTATGAGCACATTTCCTCAGACTGGCATTCATCTTTTTGTCCTTGTTTCAAGTAACTTATTCCTGTACAGTTATTATAATTTTATGTTGTACCGTGACTGCACAAAGTGACTCGCAAAATACTGTTAATACAGTGTGCTGCACTAATGCAGGTACAGTTGGCTTAACTATCTGTTTGTGATAATGCTCACACTCTTGCATCATGCATGGAATGTGAGAAGCACATTTGTGTTGGTTTCAGACCCATGGGATATTTTTATCTGAGTGTGTGTCCTAGCTTCAGTTGGAAATTTATTTATAAGTTTCTTGTTTTGTAACTGTGTTCTTAAGGATATTGTGTGTCATTAACTTTTTGTTTTTACTGATGATGTTTAAGATTGGAGTTTTGTAACAGAAAAATGGTTAATTTTTTTGAAGGTCAATCTTTTTTACTAAGTGAAAGGTTAATTGGTAGAGACTTTGTTTTTAAGGAAATGCTTATGGTCAGAGTTTTGTTCTCAGAGGAAATGTTTGTGGTCTTCCTCCTTGCACTGTGTTCACTCCTCTGAGGTATTGCTGTGCAGAAAATCCTCATTATGAGTCACATTTCTTGCCTTTAAGTTCATTGTAAATTGCAGAATAATTGCCGTTAGAATTTGTATTGCTGCCTATATAGTTGATTTGCCATTTTCCTCCAGTGTACAGAACTATGCTGTTTTTACTCTAACTTGGCCTAAAATTGCCATCTTGTCATCTTGAATGTTGAGTTGTAGTAAGAGATCAACAGTAGAATATGATGCTAATTGGAAAGAAGTGCTACAGAAAAGTTCTAGAGTCATGGGATTGCCTTTTTCAGCCACTGAGCTACATGAAATAAGCCTCAGAAGGACAAAAATCTGAGCCAAGTTAAGGTAAATGAGCCATAGTTGTATGGATGAAGTTGTGATATTTCTGAACACATTGCTAACTTGTAATGAGGACTGTTTGTATATGGCACACATATGCACAGGTGCTGTATGTGTACTGAACCAACACATCCTTCCTCCTGCACGTATTGTTCAGTTTGTGAAAGGATAGCATGGTTATATGGAGTTTAGATGTTTCATTTGAGTTTGATCACGTTCCATGTTCATCATTAGAATTGTTATGTCGGTAGGGACTCACATCGAAGGTGCATCATTAACACTTCATCATTTTTATTTGTAGTTATTTTTCATCCAGCTGATAATTGAAGGAGCTCAGTTTTGTTTATATGTTGATATGACCTTTTGCTCTCATTGTATATATGGTATAAATATTCTGCATATCAAAAGTAAATTCTGCAACTGTAAATATAATATCCCTGCACCACTATTGAGCATGTGTAATGGCAATAGACAGAGAAGATAGTTGTCCGCGAGGCTGTTACAGTTTGGACAGACATGCAGGGGAACTTAAGTATTGCACCACAAATCTCAGCCTTGTGTTTGTCTGAGTGGCTGTTACTTTTTAGACACATCCAGAGGAGCCTAAAATGTTGCATCACAAGTCTGAGCCTTTGCTTATCACTTAAGGAGGTTCTCAAGTACCTCTTTCTTACCAATTCATTTCTTCATACAGGACTTAAGTATTGTCACCTGTGCTATGTGTGCAGTCTAGATCAGTAATGAAATCCATACATTTTCAAAGACCTTGGGTGCTAGTTGACTGCATTCAGCTTTTTGCAGCATCCATGGTTAGTTCCTTTACCTTGAGGTCTTTATGTATGACCTAATCCTTGTATACTTAGGTTTGCATCTTGGCACTCTGCCATCAGCATTCATATCCATAATCTTCCTCTCCTAATGAAAGACGTGAATAACATAAAAGAGAATGCAGTGCTAGGTGTAAAGCAAAAGAAAGAATTGATGAAGAAGAGGTCCTGAGAGCCATGAAAGTGCATGAGAATATGGTCCGCTTTACAATAAGTTCCTCTCGTGTCCTATCTGCAACACAGTGCAACATTCCAGCAACACATGAAGTGCAGTTGGACACCGGCAAACTGAATTTCATTGTAGTGCAGCTTCTAGATTACGTAAATATTTCATCTCTTCTCTGGACAAGCCAAACATCAAGTGAAATTTATTTTTATGTATTTTGTGTGTTCTGGGTTTCCCGGTGTTTCCCCTGCGAGCACTAACATACATACACACACATGCACAGACCCAGCCGGACACGTCACAACATTAGTGCGTCGATGTAGTGATGTTTGTTGTCCTGCTTTCTGCTCTCCTAAACTCCAGCAGCAGTAAATAAGCCTTCCTTCATGTTCTTCATTGCAGAGTGGAAGAGTATAAAGATGTTGGAAATGCACAGATACGAGAATGGAAAGAGAAAAGTTTGATATATTAACAGTGAGGCAGAAAAGTATATGCCAGATGAGAGACCTATATAGACTCATTAGGTGTTGATATGAGAAGCAATGTTTAATGCATGTGTGAAAAAAAAAAAATCGTTTATATTTTATGTACAGGAATATTGCCTCTGTATCCGACTCTGATCCAGATATTTTGTTTAGTGATAATCTGAATATATGGTACCATTAGCTTTAAATATGTGTGAAGCTTTGTCTTGATGCCAGACATTTGTATCCACCAGGTATATGAAACACAGTGAAATATAAACATGATCTAAACAGTTTCTTGACATTACGATTATCATACTGTACTTCTCCCGGAGTGCTAGCAGAGGAAGGCTTATTTCTCCAAACTCTATTATTTTTGTGGATATTGAGCAGTGTTTGTGATTACAGTACTAGCTTTGTGTTATCCTAGACACAAGTACGCTCAGTAGTTGTAGTTTCTGCTCATCCTCTACCTCAGTCTCTTCTGAAAGGAAGCTGTAGTTAGATTTCACATAGAATGAAGACCGTATGTTAGTTTGAGGCTTTTCTGAATTGTATAGGTAACAGTATCATTTTGAACTCTTCCTCATTCAGTCTGCTAAAGCTTCAAACTACCACTTTAACACCAAGCAGTAGTTTTTCATTTGATGCAAAGCTTTGAGTATGATTTTCAACCCAGAGATAAGATTAAGGTTGGGCAGAAACTGTGGCTTGCAAATGTACAGTTGTGGTGTTAAGGGTTACAGTACAGTGCAGTATTTTTGTCATTGCCATTGTTGATATCCTAACAGGCTGTAGTATCAAAAATATATTAGACAAAGTAATATCTTCTATTTCAAAATTGTTACTTTTTAAAATCCAGTACAGTATAACGGTTTATCTGAAGAATTGTAAATCAAGCTCTTAAAAAAAAAAAAAAAAAGGTCACTTTCACATTGAAAGTCTCATTAGAAAAAGTAAATTTACTTGTACAGCTAGTCTCTTTTGACAGAAAAAAGTTGCATCTCCTCTAAAAAGTTTAGACTAGACAAAATATAAAATAATCTTGCTTCATATGAAAGTCCTTTCTCTTACCTAAGCTGGGAATTGAAAACAGTGAGTCCTCATTATGAGTCACAGTTTTTATTATTATTATTTTTTTTTACCTTTTTTTGTACTGTATAATCCTCAGGAAATTAGAGAATAATGCCCTATTGAAGTGTCATTACAGTTGATTTTTACTGTTAAATCCTCAGTATGTTATAGAAAATGACCAGCTAAATGTTTCATCATTACTTAGGTGACTTGCCAGTTTTACCCAGTTTACCAAACAGTAGCAGTGGTGCTGGAAAAGTTGTGATATTTTGGAACACCTTCTTTACCTGTAATGAGGACTGCCTGTTGACCGGTACCTGTGCTAACAGCCATAACCAGCTTGTTTACCCTCTGCTGCAGTGCTGTGGTTGGGGTCATTTGAGTCTAAGGCCATGTAGTCTCTTGTATGTCTAAGCTACTTCACTACAATGATGTCCTTTTATATTCCATCCTTACTACTGCACTTCCAGTTTATCACTGTTTATGAAGGATCTCTGTTAGTGGAGGGATTATAAAGGCTATATTTAAACCCCCCAGTTTGAAATACAGTATCTCTCTGAGGCTGAGTAAAATCATGTGGCAGTAGCTTAGGTAGAATATACAAGATGTCATTGTGGTGAAGAGGTTACCAGCGTCACTTTGAGGGGTCTTTTCAATACAAGAGATTGAAGTGCTGTCATACAGAAGGGATCAGTGCAGACTCTGGCCTGTATTCCTATCAGTTAAGGAGGCTCCCAAGCATCTCTTCCCCAGTGATTTATTTTGTTTATTACTCTTTACTGTCCTCTTCTGTGTCATTTAAGTTATTCAGATACCACCATACTCATTATAAGCAACATAGAATTTATATTAACTAGCAGTATCCAAAAAATGAATTGGTAAGGAAGAGGTGTTAGGAGCTTCCTTGACTGACACGAATACGAACCTCTAACTCCTTCACCATGAAGGGTCTCTGCTAAGGTGAATAGTAATGTGGCAGCTGCTAGAAAAAAATATAGAGATATAATTTTTGTGAAGGGGTTGGAGACTTTAATTCTTTACCACAAGGGCTGTCTCCTGAACTGTATAAAATAAGCCCCATTGTAATAAAGGAGTTAAGTAGCATCTCACCCTACCATTGGGTTTTGCTAGTGGTCACATGTTTACTGATAAGAAGTGGAGCCTGTTACATTAATAGTCAAGTCCACAGAGATGTTACAGCCATGGAGTATATAACCCTTCTGTACAAACAATCACACACCTGTATATCCTGCAGCACCACATAAATACATAGATTTGTTTACTGAAATTTACTGGTATTTCAGGTACTGAGTAGTGAAGTTGTTTCTGTAAACATTAATTTGAAAGTTTTCCATATATGTTTTTCTGTTTTTATGAAACACACACACACACACACACACACACACACACACACACACAAAGTACACACAAATTAGGGCATATACAGAATACCAATATAATGGATATCTAAGCATTCATTTGTGAGTTACCCAAGTCATTTTTCCTCAAGTCAACCCCACACAGGGATATTGACTTAAGAGGAAACATGGTATCTCCGTATTTGCTCTCTGTGCATCTGGCTATAAGTGATACTTTTATAGTTTAGCTCCAGTCACTAATATTGTGTTTGTTTATTAAGTGAGTGAGTACGTAAGGAGAGGTGGAAGACATAGGAGATCTAGAGCTATAAAAGAGAGACTGTAGGAGAATGAGTTAAGTAGAATGTTGAAAGTGATCGCTGGATAGACATTAAATTTGAAAAGTATCATTATCATATTTCTGGTTCCTACCCAACCCATCTGAAATACTGGAAAGTTGGGCCAGAATGGTGATGGTAACAGTGCAGATCAACCCAACTGCTGCATGAGCTCTGAATGGTTCCCCTCCAGTGATGTGGCACTCCTGTCATTCCCAAGCTCCTGAAGTCATGTATTATCTCCAGGGTCACAGATTTATGCTTGGCTCATATAGAAGCTCAACCCCTTCCCAGCAGTGACATCTGTTTTATTCTATTATCCTGCCCAGATTATTTTATTCAACTTTGGAGAGTTTATGAATGAGAGGGGTTAAATATACAGTAGCCTTCATCAACCTCTTCAATATGAGAATCCTTTCCAGTTGAATAAAATCATCAGGAGGTAATGAATAAGCCCAAACAAGACATCCTCAAGGTGAAGGGGTTAACTATGAGATTAGCTTAACTGATCACGCTTATCCTTAAATGGGCTGAGTCCATGAAGCTGGCTGTGAGTTCAAGGTAATCTTTGACCCTGGCAAAGTGGAAGATTTTAAATTATGGGTATACATAGCTGTGGAGATTATAATGTAACCTCAGTTTTACGTCTGTATGATTGTTTTCATGTTAATAAAGAGAAAGATGAGTACTGTAATCATTTCTTTCCTGTTAATTATGCTGCAACAGAGATTTCACAGAACCTGTTTACTGGTGTGTTTATATGTGTATTTTCTTTAACGGAAATGTTGGGGTCTGTCAAATGTAGCCGCAGCCTTTATACTGTAATGATAGGCCTTGGGAAGTAATTAGTCAATACTTTGTGCACAGATAGCAAATAATTCACCAACAGAAAGATAATCATTAGTTAATATATTTCACTGAGATGGCATAAGCATTCACTTGCAGAGAAGTTTTCCTCAGAAGTTTAAGAATTACGAGTGCAAAACCCGAGGCCTATTTGTAGCCCTTGTGAAACTGATGGTAAACTCATCTGTGGTTAATTTTTACATGCATTAGAACCATAATGTTAAACGAACCATAAATATATTGACTTGCTTTATTTTCTTTTATATCTTTAACTGTAGGCAGGGCTATGATAAATTGTATTTTCGTTTGAGTTTAGCCGATTTTAGCACAAGTTATAGCCGATTTCCCGAAAAAGCCATCTGGCCGCCCTCAGTGTTGACATGGACACATGGTGTATGATACGCTTTTATGCTGCGCTGTTGCGGATTTTTTTTTGGCCCTCCATTGCCTACTCCATAGTTTTTTTTTTTTTTTTTAATCTCATACTCCATTGAGTCCATTCAGCCAAGGATGGTGCCCGCATAATTGGAGAATCGCACTATTCAAATGCGCATTTTTCAAGGATGTACTGTATATGTATAATTGCGGTACATATACTCATTTTTTCAGACTGAGAATGAGTGAGTACAAACTGTCTATGGGTACTGTATATGCATTGTGAGAGGTGTAGGGTGTGAGTGTAACGGGTGAATTGTGAGTGTCAGTGTGTTGTTATCACATGAAGGGATGATAGCCCCTTACACCTGGCCGTCTTAATGTATCATGCCTTGGTACACACTTTACCCACTTTACAAACTTCACCCTTTACTTGACTAACTTCTCCTCATACTTCACCACACTTTACTCCTTCACCACACTTCACCTCTTACTTCCTCACTACATGTCATCACACCACCCAGTTCTGTCACCTCACTTCATATCTTGACTTCATTCCTCTACTCTTCCTGTCATCCTCTTCCCTCACCACACGTACAGCCTCACCTCACCTTTACTTTTCTCATTTAATCAGCACATTTCATCCCCATACTATCATGGCTTCACCTTACAGTACTGGCTCCCTCACACCACCCGTTTCCATCACCTCACCTCCCTTCACTCTCTCTTTCTTCATCCTTAAACCGCCCTTTCCCTCTCTCTTTCTT
>JAGKTI010009746.1:0-30167 GCA_018397915.1 Birgus latro
TGAAAGAGAAAAATGGTAGATTACTAGTGGAGAAGGGAGAAAAAGTGGGCAGATGGAGAGAACACTTTAAGAAATTGTTGAATATAGAGATGGAGGGATGTGAGAAGAGAGGAAGAAATCAGTAGGATGGAAGTTGTGGAAGCAATGAAGAAAGTCAAAGTGGGGAAAGCCCCAGGAATTGATGGAGTGTGTGGTGAAATGCTGAAGCATGGGGGAGAGATAGTAGTGGAATGGATGTGGAAGATGTGCAGATTGGCCTTGGAGGAAGGTAGAGAACTGGAGGATTGGATGTCAGGTATAATTCTTCCCTTGTACAAAGGAAAAGGGGAGAAAGAATTGTGTGGTAATCATAGGGACATTTGTCTTCTTAGTGTAATAGGAAAAGTATATGGTTGGATATTTATTGACAGAGTTAGGGGAATAACAGAGGAATTAGTTGGAGAAGAACAGGAAGGTTTTAGGAAGGGAAGTGGTTGTGTAGATCAGATATTCATTTGTAGATCTTTTGTGGAAAAGTTTCTAGAGAAGGGAAGGAAGTTGTATGCAGCCTTCATGGATTTGAAGAAAGCATATGACAGGGTGGATAGACAAGGATTGTGGAAAGTATTAAAGAATATATGGAGTAGATGGAAAGTTGTTGAATGCTGTGAAGAGTATGTATGAGGATGCTAAGGCTGCAGTGTGTGTGGATAGTGAACTGAGCGAATTTTTCTACTTGAAGGTTGGATTGAAACAGGGATGTGTCATGTCTTCATGGTTGTTCAATCTGTACATGGATGGGGTTACAAAACAGATACAAGGTAGGGCAGTGGATGTTGGAGTGGCCCTAATGAGAGAGAGCAGTGTTTGGAAACTCCCTGTACTGTTGTTTGCAGATGATACTGTGTTGTTAAGTGAAGACAAAGGGGAGCTGCAAGTCTTGGCGGATGAGTTTGGGAGAGTGTGTAAGAAACGGAATCAAAAGGTGAATGTAGGGAAGAGTAAAGTGATGGTCTTTGAGAGAAGTGAAGTCAGTGAATGTACAGTGAGGGTGGACGTGAAGGAAATGGAAAATGTGAGTGCATTTAAGTACTTGGGTAGTGTGATGAGTAAGGATGGAGGTTTAGAGGGTGAAGTGCTTGAAAGGGTACAACAATGAAGAAAGGTTGCTGGTTCCATGAAAGCAGTGAGAAGAAACAGGATGTGAGCATGGAAGTGAAAGCGTTACATGACAATATTGTGATACCAACTCTAACTTATGGAAGTGAAGCTGGGACCTTGTTGGAGGGACAGAAGTCAAGAGTGACAGCAGTGGAAATGAGTTACTTGAGAGGAGCCTTTGGAGTCACATTGAGACAGATTGACAGATGAGAGTGTGAAGGAGCGTTGTGATGTGGATGTGATAGGAAGTGTTAGGAGAAACACATTGAGGTGTTTTGGCCATGTTGAGAGGATGGAGAGTGAGAGACTGATGAGAAGAGTGTATGTGAGTGAGGTGGAGGGGGGAGAGGAAGAGGGAGGTCAAGGATGAGATGGAGGGATGCAATGGAGAGCTATATGAGAGAGGGGGGTGTGAGCTGGGAGCAGGTCAGTGAAAAGGTAGGGGACAGGGCTACATGGTGGCGATTTGCTTGTGGCCATCCCTTATGGGATTAAGTGTCTGGCAATAGGTAGAGATAGATAGATAGTTTTTAAATCATCAAAAACACAGTTCTTACATCTTTTAACTACTCAGAATTTACCAGAGGAGCATCCTATAATCTTTAGCAATATCCAACTCAATCCTGCATCATCTTTGAGCACACTTGGGGTTTCATTCTCTTGGGAATTATCTTGAAAAGATCATATTACCTCTCTTGTAAAATATTCTTCGAAGAGATTAGGTGTGCTAAGCCGACTCCATGCCTTCTTTACCCCTGCACAGTTGTTGATTTTATACAAGGGCTTTATTTGCCCCTGTGTAGAGTATGACTTCCGTGTAGTGAGGCTTCCCACACACACACTACTCTTCTCAACAAGGTGGAGTCAAAGGCTTTACATCTCATTAACTTTCCTCCTCTTCCCAGCTCCCTTCAACTTGTCTCTTTGCTGCACTGTTGCATCTTTATCTCTTTTCTGTTGCTGCTTCAGTGGTTGTTGCTCCTCTGAACTGTCTGCATGCATCCTTCCACCGCTACGGTGGGTCTGTAGCACCCATCTAGCAGCAAACTCTCATCCCTTTCTGTCCAACTCTTTGATACACTAACTGTTATGCCCAGTCCTTCATGTACAGGTCAACTCTGTAACTTTCTTCCTTTGGCTGTTCTTCCTGCTGCCTATGACCTCCTGTCTTTTAAACGCAATGTATCCAGGCTTTTCAAAATAAATGGACCTTGAATGCGGCTTTCTCTCATTTTTTTCTTTTTTCCTTGGAGGGAACAATAGTGTCAGCTTCTTGCCTTTGGTTCCTTTTTCCTTGCATTTAAAAAAAAAGAAAAAAAAAGAAAAAAAAGTTAGCTGAACAAAATTAGATTTGCTAGTAATGACTAAATTTAGCAATGAATTCCTTAAAATCCAAGATAAACAGCAATAATTAAGTTGTGTATATTTTATAATTATATACATTTTACTGAAAAAATATTGGAGGAAATGAAAAATTAAGCTCTGCTCACAGCTCTTGTACCATCGTAAGTAAGCATTAAGCTTAAGTCATACCATTGATGGAACACCACCATATTACTCTGCATGAGTTTGTTTGTGATCAGATTACTGCCTGGCTCACAGGTTCCTGTCTGTTAGTCTCAGCTCCTTGACAGAAGACTGCTGTCTAGGTATTGTAGTTGTGTCAGGTTTCATTGTAACTGCGGTGGTATAAGTTTGTGGTGTAAATGTTCCATATGTTTTAGTTCAAGCCTTTTTGCCACTTAAAATAATGAACAGGATGTGGGATATGACCATATTTTTGGAAATTAATCATCATTACTACCTTAGTTCACACACAAAATGGTGGAGAAATAAGTGATAGAAGAATATATGGAGTGGATGGGAAGTTGTTGAAGGCAGTGAAAAGTATGTATGAGGGTGCTAAGGCTGCAGTGCATGTGGATGGCAAACTGAGTGAATCTTTCCATTTGAAGGTTGGATTGAAACAAGGATGTGTCATGTCTCCATGGTTGTTCAATCTGTATATGGATGGGGTTATAAAAGAGATACAAGGTCGGGCAGTGGATGTTGGAGCTCCCCTAGTGAGAGAGGGCAGTGTTTGGAAATGCCCTGTTCTGTTGTTTGCAGATGATACTGTGTTGTTGAGTGAAGACGAAGGGGAGCTGCAAGGTTTGGTAGATGAGTTTGGGAGAGTGTGTAAGAAACGGAATCTAAAGGTGAATGTGGGGAAGAGTAAAGTGATGATCTTCGAAAGAAGTGAAGCCAGTGAATGTACAATGAGATTGGATGGGAAGGATATGGAGAATGTGAGTGAATTTAAGTACTTAGGCAGTGTGATGAGTAAGGATGGAAGTTTGGAGGGTGAAGTGCTCGAAAGGGTGTAGCAGGGAAGGAAGGTTGCTGGTTCGTTGAAAGCAGTGATAAGAAACAGGGAGGTGAGATGGAAGTGAAAAAGTTGTTACATGACAGTATTGTGATACCAACTCTAACATATGGAAGTGAAGCTTGGACCCTGTTGGAAGGACAGAAGTCAAGAGTGAGAGCAGTGGAAATGAGTTATTTGAGAGGAGCATGTGGAGTCACATGGAGAGACAGACTAACAAATGAGGAAGTGAAGGAGCGTTGTGGTGTGGTTGNGAGAGGGAGGGGGAGGCCGAGGATGAGATGGAGGGATGGAGTGGAGAGGTATATGAGAGAGGGGAGTGTGAGTTGGGAGCATGGTAGTGAAATGGCAGGGGACAGAGTGACATGGAGGTGATTTGTTTGTGGCCACCCCGTTTGGGATCAAGGCGTCTGGTAATAGATAGATAGAAGACTAATAATATTAAAGTCTAGGGTCATTGGGTAAATCCATCCATCCATTATCCAATTTCTACATTGCCCCATGAGGAGCATAGAAGCCTGGGGCTAGGCAGTTTGGTCGTGACATTTAAACATACTTATTTATTTTTCATCATTACTTAACCGATTTCGATTATCAGATAATTTTACGTTTCTGTTAGATGCCAATTCGCTTGCCAGTTTACAGCACTACCAAAAGGGTTATGTCAAGTAGTTATTTATTTATTTATTTATTTATTTTTTTTTTTAGATACCGAGATATGAGTTTTATGGGGTTATATAAAGTGGCCATAGAGGTTAATTGTGTGACTCTAATTACACCCTCCAGCACATATCCACATATAATATACCCATTGCACACTTTGAGCAGCACAATACCTGAAATATAATTCGGATATCACTAAAGAATAGGTAGGTGGCCATAGAGGCTTACTTGTGTGGCTTTAGTCACCCTCCCTCTAGGACATACCCAGTCATGATATGCTCATTATGCACTTAGAACAGCACAATACCTGGAACAGAATCTGGATAACAATGAATAATACAGGGGTCATATGGGGTTATGTGAAGTGAACACAGAAGATTGGTGACTTGTATGTGACTTCACCCTCCACCAAGAACAATCCAGTTATAATATGCTTATTACATACTTCCAGTAGCACTATACTCAGTAGTGCATATGGGATTATGTCAAGTAGTCATAGTGGTTATTCATAGTTAAATAGGAATACTAATTCACATAAAGGGTTTTGGTGCAAAAAAATGCGGTTCAGGCTCACCTTCTACAGGACTTGCCGGGCATTTCCTTGTGTCCTAGCAGTTCATGTAGGTGAGAAAGTTTTTTTTTTTTTTTTTTTGGGGGGGGGGGGGGGGGGAATTTAGACAGAGTGGAATGCAGATTTGGAGAAAGGGTTTTAGTGCAAAAAATGGCACCAGATATTGGTTCTGTGGATTTGGGGGATTAATTGTATATGGGAATAATTCTTCCATTTGAGCAATTCTTAGCTCTGTGAACCTAGATATGGGGATAATTCTTCCATTTGAACAATTTTCAGCCCTGTGAGATCAGGACAGAGTTAGGGTGATAATAATGCCTTCAATTAATAGTTTTTAGAGCATGGGAAGACGACACATGCCATGGGTCGTGTGGGTGAGGTGGAAGAGGTGGCAGATGCGGTGGTGTTCCTGGCATCAGACAAGGCTTCTTTCATCACTGGAGCCACCCTGCCCATCGATGGTGGACGTTCATGCATGTGTCCACGTTAAGAATTTATAGGGGAGTAGTTGAAAGCTCCCCCCCCCACACACACACGCACACACACACATTTTTTTTCTCTCTCTCTTGCATCCACCAATAATTGCCTGTAAAAGTTCCATTTTTTAACTTCAAAAACTAATTTGCCTGTTTCTTCCTGTTAACAGTACCAGTTATATTTTTATTCTTTAATATTTTAGAACACATTTCTGACATATGAAGACCGTCCATATCCCATTTCTGATAAAGTACCGTATCTATTTAATAATAAAAATTACTGGTGTGTGTTGCCTTGTTGGAAACGTAATTCCTTATTTAACTATATTAAGTCATTGTGTATGTGTTGCTGCCCTTCTGCTAACATACTTCATGCAGTTTACTGTAGCATAGCTATTTGAACAGCAGCAGAGTTCTAGCAGTTTGTTGGATTGTTTATCATAGCAAAAAGTAGTTTATATTGTGGTATTGGTGGTGTGTGTTTGTAATGCATGTACAGTACTTCTATTTATACAATATTATCATTCAGAGTTGTCTTTCACAAGAATTATTGCCTTTATCTATGCCATTAACCTTTTCCTTTCTGAAATGCATTTGCAGTACATGTGTACTTCCATTCCTAAAGTTTGGAAGTAAACATGTACTGTACCTCCAAACATCATGGTTGTCTGCACAGCTTTATTGCCTTGGTATGGCTCTTATAATCCTTTCACATGATCTTCAGCCGCAGAAAAAGCTGGACTATATGGCAACACTTTGTTCTTGACCAGTGGTAACATTATTATGTCATAAATACATCATGAAACTTCACTAGTTTTGACCAGTTGTAGACTGCGCATATGACAAGTTTCACAAGCACCAGTCAGATTATCAGCCTCCCCACCACCCATTCCTCCCCTGTGACTGTTTTTCAAGTAAATTAGTGTGCGTGCTGCCTTCAAAGGAACGGGAACTCTGCACTCAAACCCATGACAGACCCCTTATATATGGAAATGTGTTGTAAAGTAACAGTGATGATGATGAGGATTTTACCCTCCATTTTGACAGTGATTTAGAAGAATCTGATAATGAGTGGATGTCAGAGGAAAGTTACAGTGGTTGCATAAGAAGTTTTTTTTCACTTCTTTCATTCTTATTCATGTATGGCTTTGTTTTGCCTGATTGTGTCTGCCTCAGAATGCGCCTCTACATAGGTTGCCTCACCCACAAAAAAACTATTATTTACTGCAAGAAATGTATAAACTGTGCATGTTATTATTTTCATTCATTCATTTATTCGTTATCTAATCCTGTGTTACCCTATGAGGAGCATAGGAGCCCGGGGCTAGGCAAGTTGGTTCTAACATTTAAATGAGTAACCAGTCTTACTCATCCCTGAGTTATATTACTTGAGCAATAAGCCCTAACCACCCCTTGGATATAAACCTGCACAGGCTCAATCCAACTGGGGTGCCTTAATTAGCCACCAAACCACCAGGTGCCATAATTTGGTCATATGGTTACCACCCAGTGTAGTAAATGGTTTTCTGGTGTACAGGAAACCAGTCTGGCTTGTCACTCAGTGTAAAGTAACCTGTAGATAGAAGGAAGAGGAACGAATGAAGGAAGGAAGAGAGGAAAGGGCAGTTCCTGAGAGCAGCACCACATCGAGTGAGTGGATGGTGAGTCGTACATATTGTTATTCTTTTCAAGCATAAATATTTAATGGTTATTTATGTATGTATATTTTAACAAAACTTATGGAAAAAACAAAAAATTATATATTTTTTTTATGTTGCACAATCTTTTGGGGTTTATCTGATCACTGATGTTTAAAAAAAAAAATAAATAAATACAGAGTACAGTACTGTAATTAGTTTGGACACTGTGATAAATTGACCCCCCCCCCCATGCACTATGTGCGGGAGGTGGCGGCTGCTGACTCAGGACATACCGCTTAGTAAAGAAAAGGTTAAAATATGGATTTGTGTACAGTATGATGTTGTCAGATTATAGGCATGGTTATTTAGCCTCTTAATTACAGGTGGAACACTGGTACTCTCATGTTCATTCCCACAGTGGTTACGGGTGGTGTACATGTTCTAAAACTTACGGTAACTGAAGCTACCCCCCAATCCATGTATCCAGTGAGGTCATGTCATGGAAACTGGATCGGATAATGATTTTTCGGATATTGGGATGATTATAACAGGGATTCAGTGTTGGTTATGTTTGAGAACAATTCGGATATTGGGATGATTATAACAGGGATTCAGTGTTGGTTATGTTTGAGAACAAGGGGCACACACTCAAAATTTACAAAAAAATAAATACAATCATATCATGTAGACTAGTTCTTAGACCTCCATTAATGCCCTATCTGAGAACTTTCATTGTATCACCTATAGGCATAATGGAGTAAGTCCAAAAATAAATGTAACCTTAATTATTGCCAGGTCCTGGCTGAGCCATCATCATGGGTCCCCTTCCTGAGGCTGGGGGTTAGGTGGTTTCATCCTCAGGAACACCCATATCAGGCATAGGAGAGAAGTGAGGAGAGGCAGAGGAAGTTGAGTCATGGGAGACTTTGGTGAATGCTATGGGTGGTGGATACGTAGGTGATAGTTTGGTGGAGGGCTTCAGCTCATGTTTTCTGCTTGTTGAGGGTCTTGGTTTGAAGAAGACAGTAATGCTAGGCTCCTTGGCAGCCTTCCTTTTTTTCCATCAGGAGCTCCCTGTAGTAGGCGACAGCTTTGTCCACGAAGGACACAGACAAGTTACTGTGAGACAGATTCAGGTCCCTCTCCCAAATGAGGTTAATCAGTTTTTCAGCCACGTTGAGGATCTGCTGCAGTGTTGCTGTGTCTAACATCAGCTCATGGTCTTCCTTGCCCCTTTCCAGAACATGCTTGTAGTGCTCCTTCATGTACACCCGAGGAAAGTTCCGCGTTATACACTCGCTCACCACTTTGAAATAGTAAATGTGAGACAATTGGTAGCGAAGCAGTAGCCAACATTCATCTATCTGGTAACTGTGTGAGAAGGTTGGGGATGGAAAAGGGAGGGGTAGGAACTATCAGCTCTCCCAGCCTTCCTCCTCCCTTAACCTCTCCCCTCCCAGGCAGTGGTACCAGACATCTGAGTGTCTGGCTGCTGCTTCACTAATGGTTGTCTCACTCATAAAGGTCCAAACTGGCAGGCAGGTGTATGAGGCGGAATTTTTCTTTGGTGTACAAAAGCTCTTCACTGGAGAGCTCCTCCCTTCTCTCCAACCCCTGGACATCTTTGTCCACATCCTGGAATCCAGCTTTGTGCAACATGTCCATGTTGTCCTGCTGCAGCCCCTTGACGGTGTGCTCCACCTCCTCACTCGTTGGGAACCCAGTGAAGGAGTAATGCACTCCAGTTGCGACTAGCACCACATGCTGTTCATTGTTAAAGTTGACACCTGATTCCATTCTTCATTTATGCTGTTAATGGCGTGGCAGGTGTTGAAGCCCTGTCAAAACTGCTTGATGGTGTTACACTTGTGAGAGCTGCTTGTGTTTGGCCATTGTTGGATGATATGCCAGACGGTAGTGTTGGAAGGCAGAAAGGCAACTTTAATGTTCTCTGCCCAGTCACCCATGGAGCAGGGTGGCATGTCTCGTTGTCAGTGAAGAGCAGGAAGCAGTTGGTGATTTTTCCCTCAATGTAGGCATTGAGGGTGGAGGATAAGTAGCCAGTTACACAGAGCTGGCCTAATGCTGAGGTCAGCCATGCCTTGGCAGTGAACTTCCAGATTACACCAAGCTTTTCCTTGATGTAACCTACCAAGACATGGGGATTTTCTGTATGGTACATAAAGAGCAGCTTCACCTTTTAAGTTGCCCTCAGCATTGCTTCCAGCAGGAACATCATGCAGTCCTTTGCAGTCTTAAAACCTGGTGGCATCTTCTTCACTCCCAGGAACATCTTCACCAACATCCGCTTCCAGAACAGTCCCGTTTCATTGAAAATTATACCTTTTTTGAAGCTGTTCTCACCCTCTGTGCATTCCTGAACTCTTCTGAGAACACCACTGTAGCTGTGTGGTCAGCACTGGCAGCCTCGTCAGCGAGTGACACATACCACAGGCCAGTGCTCCCCACGGAGTGGTTGAACCACCTTGGACTCGCTTTGAAAATCTGTCCACAGGGAGAGAGCCTTGGTACAGGTCAGGCTAGAGCCCAGCAGCACACCCCTTCGTTCTGGTCCTGCACCCACGTCATCAGGAATCACTCCATTTCCTCCAACACTGGGTTCCTAGCCTTATGATCCTCTTAACACTGAGGGAAGACACCTGTTGTCCTGTAGCTAACACATCAACAGACTTCGTGATGATGGTAGGTTGATTAGCGTATCTGCAGCATGTCAGCGATGCTACTGGCACCTTGGCTGCCTTGATACTGCCTCACAATATGCAGCTTCACTTCAAGGGTGATGCTCTTCCTTTGGTGTTTCACCTTCCCTTTGTCAGGGGCAGCATCCAGAACACAACACTTTCCACTAGGGGTAGCACCTTGGCCAGATATCATTAAAGATTTAGTTATTTCATTAAGAAAAAGGACAAAATCCACTTTAAAGCACACAAAGCAATGCCTTTTGTTCACTAGCACTGCACAAATGTGATTGTAGGGGGGTGAGAGAACAATGCTGTGGGATGAACATGATATGTGATCACTATCGTGGGACACGTGTGAGAGAGTGAGTGAGTGAACAGGGGACCAGTTCAGCTGTTCAGAGGATTGGCAGGAGCTATGGGGGTTGCACAGAAGTATTTGAATGGGTTTCTGCACATGTAAACATTGTTGGCCATCTTGGTTCCTACTGGTGTTGGTTGGCTTACATGTGTATCAGCAAGCATGGCAAGCTTTTCATCTGCCACCTTCATCATTATAGTGGGAGCGATGCATCGAAAACAGGAAGATGGTCCCAACTTTTTTCACACAATTATAGCAACGTATCAGTTACCAAGAGATCGTATAACTGTGGTGTGCTTCTCCATACCAGATATCCCTGCACCTTTCAAATCTGAACAGGGTAGTACTCCCGAGGGGAATGGGAATACTGGTGATACGGAGAGCTGGAGCTCCTGTTTCACTAGCTACCTAACCATCCCCCTTTGCTGACCTTTTCAGTGTGACAGTAACATGGAGAGTAGACCAGCATACTCTCCCAAACATTTCCTCTAACTATCCTATGCACTACACCACATGCGTTTTACATATGTTTTACATATTACACAACGTATCCCACTATGTTACAGGGGTTGACGCCAGCAAGGGCATGCGGCCAGAAAACTTTGCCCCCGCTACCTAGTGACGGACTTTGGGGGGAGGCTTGACTTGGGTTCCGCTGGCATAGATCATGGGTCCGGGACGAGATGGGGCTCGAACCTGTGCTAGAGGGTACAGGGCATTGTGGTTCCCAGGCTGCCGCTTCCGCTCAATAGAGAGGGGCCCGAACCTGGGAGTAGCACCCCAGGAGGCTGCCCTATCAGTGGGTGTATAATGGCGGGGCAGTTGCAGTGCCAAGCCGCGCTTGGAGGGTGTCCCTGCAGCTGTCCTGCCAGGGTGCCCCGAGGCCACTACCACAGCCACTGGTAAGCTGGTGGGCTAGGGGTCCCATATCCATTGCCTGGACCTTGGTCTGTGCAATGGGTCGGGCCTGTGGAATGTTTACCCCCCTTTATCTTATGGCTATGAACTACAAAAACAAGCACCAAAGCAAGCCTGAGGACAGCAAATCACCCAGGGGGTTTAGGGTTGGTTCGTGGAATGTGGGAAGTTTGAGAGGAAGAGCAGGGGAAGTCGTTGAGGCTTTCAGTAGGAGGTGGGTGGATGTGGCATGTTTGCAGGAAGTCCGGTACAGGGGTGGATCAGCCAGAAAGATTGTTGGGAAGGATTGCTACTATAAGTTGTTTTGGCAGGGGGGAACTGACAGATATGGGGGTGTGGGTGTGTTGGTTGCAGAGAAATGGGTGGAATATGTCATGAATGTTATGAGAGTAAGTGATAGGATATTAGTAGTGAAAATTTTGGTCGGGCAGAATTTGATTTCAGTTATATCGGCATATGCTCCACATGTAGGATTGGATGACGCAGAGAAGGTTAGATTTTGGGATGATTTAATACGTGTAGTGAGTGGTATGGGTGATGATGAGGTAGTGGTTCTGGGAGGGGATTTAAATGGTCATGTGGGTGAAGCAGCTCAAGGTTATGAAGGAGTCCATGGAGGATGTGCGTATGGTGTGAGGAATGCGGAAGGGGAAAGAATACTTGAGTTTGGGGAGGCTATGGACATGATTGTGTGCAACACACATTTTAGGAAAAGAATCAGCCGGTTGATTACGTATGAGTCCGGGGAAAATAGTAGTCAGATAGATTATTTTCTGGTCAGGAGGGTTGATAGGAGATTAGTGAGGGATGTTAAAGCTATAGGAAGCGAGGAGTGTGTGCAGCAGCACAAACTGTTGATTTGTGACATGGTGCTTAAGGAACGAGTGATGAGAAGGAGGACATATGTACCTAGGAGGAAAATATGGAAGCTGGGAAACCAATCAGTAAGGGATGCCTTTTATAGTGAGATGAGGAGAGTGGTGGCTGAACAGGAAGCCGTAGATAGAGGCGTTAATGAACAGTATAGAGCCCTTAAGAGCAACCTCTTGAGAGTTACCGATGCAATATGCGGTTGGACAAGAGGCCCACCAAGACATAAAGTAACTTGGTGGTGGGATGAGGGTGTAGAAGCTGCAGTTAAAGAGAAAAGAAGGCTTTTCCGGGATTGGAAGAATGGTGGTAACAGGAAGGAGTACTTGGCTGCCAAACGCAGGGCTAGAAGAGAGGTATACAGGGCGAAGTCTGAGTCACAGAGACTTTTACTTGATAATTTAAAGCATGGAGAAAGGAAAAATATGATTTTTAGGATGGCAAATCAGGTGAAGAGGGATAATCGGGACATTGTAGGTGAGCAGTGTGTGAAGAATGATGATGGAAGGGTAGTGGTGAACAGTGAGGATATTAAAGATGCATGGAGAGAGCATTATAGCCGATTGTTGAATGAGGAGTTTGATTGGGATAGAGAAGGTTTGGAGCCCGCTGATCCAGTGTTTGGGCCTTGGCCTTTGATTGACGCTGCTACTGTGAGTCAGGCAATAGGCAGGATGCGGGTGGGGAAGGCGGCAGGTGTGTCTGGGTTGACTGCCGAAATGTTGGAGGCCTCAGGAGATACTGGGGTGAGGTTAGTCACTCACCTGATAAATAGGATTATATATGAGTGTGTTGTCCCAGATGATTGGCTGAGGAGTGTAATTGTAAATGTGTACAAAGGAAAGGGTGATGCCCTGGAAAGGGGAAATTACAGAGGTATGAAGGTCTTAGATCAGATAGTGAAAGTAATGGAGAGAGTTCTAGAAGGTATGATTAGAGAAAGAGTGAATATCGATGAGATGCAGTTTGGGTTTATGCCAGGCAGGGGGAAAACTGATGCCATATTCATTGTTCAACAGCTTCAGGAAAAATATATTGGCAAGAAAAGGGAATTGTATTTTGTTTTTGTTGATTTGAAAAAGGCCTTTGACAGAGTCCCTAGAGAGGTGGTGAAGTGGGCAATGAGAAAGCTAGGGTTGGAAGAGTGGCTGGTTAGGGTGGTTATGGCCATGTACATGGGTGCTCGCACCCAGGTAAGAGTGAATGGAGTTTTGAGTGATGAGTTTTCCATGAATATTGGTGTGCATCAGGGGTCAGTTTTGAGTACCTTGTTGTTTATCATGGTGCTTGACTTCAGAGATGGACTCCCATGGGAGATGTTGTATGCTGATGATTTGGTGTTGATTGCGGAGAATGAAAAGGAGGCGGAGGAAAGATTTAAGAAGTGGAGAGATGGTATGGGGTACAAGGGCTTAAGGGTAAATGCAGATAAAACAAAAGTGATGATATCTAGGGTTGGTGGCGGTACAATCAGAGGAGAGGGAGAGTGGCCACGTGCAGTTTGCCACATGGGTGTGGGAAGTAATTCCATCTTGTGTAGTGTTTGTGATAAGTGGGTGCACAAGAGATGTAGTGGTATTAGAGGTAGACTGCGAGATGATGCTGATTTCATGTGTGCGGCGTGTCGGGGAGAGCAGGTGGAGATTGTTAGGCGTGAGAGGGTTGAACTTGCAGGTGAGTCTCTTGAGTGTGTGGAGGAGTTTTATTATTTGGGAGACATGTTATGTGCCGGAGGTGGGGCTGGAGTTAGCTCGGTTGCTAGGGTGAGAAGTGGTTGGAAGAAGTTCAGGGAGCTGTTGCCTCTCCTGACATTGAGAGGACTCTCTTTACTTGCTAAGGGGTCTTTGTATGCAGAATGTGTTAGGAGTGTGATGCTGTATGGTAGTGAGACCTGGGCAGTAAAGAAAGAGGATATTCGCAGGTTTAAACGTACAGAAATGACAATGATTAGGTGGATGTGCAGTGCGTCCCTGCGTGCAAGGCCTGGGGGGGCTGGGTTTACGATGGAAGAGTTGAGAGGTAGGATGGGACTGGAGTGTATTGGTGTTGTGATGAGGAGATGTAGGCTGAGGTGGTTTGGACATGTGGAGAGGATGGGGGATGATAATTGGGTACACAGGGTGAGAGGTGTTAATATTGGGGGAGGGGTAGACCAAGAAAGACATGGGACGAGGTCATTAAGTGTGACTTAAGGGTTAAGGGACTGAACAGGAAGGCTGCCAGGGATCGAGCAGCGTGGAGAGCCACCATTAGGTGACCAAGGCCGACGCATGCAAGCATGTTGGAGCCTTCAAAAATGAAACGAAACGATTAATGATTACATTTACTTGAAGGCTGTTCTAGTGAGTCATTCAGATTTTGATCACAAGCAAACATTGGAAAAAATATTTCATTAATTTTATTTAAGAAAGTATTCTGATATACCATTACCTTTTGTCTTGCATCTTGAACTAAGCATTAAAAAGAAAACTTTTTTATGTCTTGATAGTTGTAATTATTTTTCGTAATTAACCTCGTTACTTAGATTACAGCAATGACTCAATCAATCAGTCAAGAATGGACAAACGTCATGGGGCACATAGCCTCAATCATCCTCTGACTCCTCCCATATGGGTCCCTTTGTGCAACGATTCTTCCCCCTTTAAGTATTTCCTGATAGGAGTGATTGACCTGCTCCAGCTGTAAGTTTCATGGCCTTCCCATTGGCCTTCTCCACCATGGGTTAACTAGTTCAGAAATCACCCCATGAGCAGGATCAGCCTCAGGAAAGCAGACCATATGCCATATTCTGTAGCTGGAGTTGGCATCGACGTATTATGTGGATAACAGGCCTCGATTCAGTCTCATGCAGTAGTCACTCGTTACGCACCTGGTTGTACCAGCGATATCCTGTGATCCTGCAAAGACACTAAGTACCAAAGGAGTCAATTTGCCACTTCAGGTCACTGTTTAGTGTCCATGTTTCACAGCCATAAAGCAAGACAGGGAACACCAGCACCCTGAAGATGCAAACTTTTGTCCTTCTACACAAATAACAACAGCGCCAAATACCCAAACTGAATGAATCTATAACCTCACACATATATACTTCTGCAGCATACTGCACTGTACCAAATGAATTTTTTTCATCATCATCATCATCATCATCCTTTAAACCTGTGTTGCCCCAAGAGAAGTGTAGAAGCCCAGGCCTAGGCAAGTTGGTCCGGACATTCAAGATGAGAGTGGCCAGCTTCACTCATCCCAGAGTGGCATTACATGAACAATAAACCCCAACCACCCGCGCCGCGACACTGGCCACCGTCCGTGTTGGGTACGAGATAGAGCAAGTCACCGTCTGCTCCTCAGCTGCCATCTCCTGTAGGACCGCGACACAGGCCACCATCCGTGTCGGGCACGAGGTAGAGTTGGCCACTGTCCGCTCCTCACCTACAGAAGGTTCACTTCCCTCTTCAGGGAGCAGGATAGAGCAGGCCACTGCCTGCTCTTCTCCTGTAGTCCTAAGGGACGGGGGAACTGCCGCGTTAGCATCTGTCCTCATGGGGGAGGTAGAGCAGGCCACCGTCCGCTCCTCACCCTCTGTTCTGGCTCACCACCCTTCCTGCGGCCGGGTGGAATATTCTCTCTCTCTCCTCACAGAGGTGAACCCCTGGAGGACCTGCTAGTGGAGAAGCATTGGCAAGGCCCTCTCTGTAGTCCCGTAGTCCTCGCCCTACAACCAATCTCCCGAGGGTGTCCCCACCTGACGGACCCCCGACAGTGAGGTCGCCGCAGCCCTGCCCTGACGGCGACTCCCACTGCCAGAGGTTGCTGCAGCCCTACCCTGATGGTGACTTACACCACCAGAGGTTGCCGCAGCCCCACCCCGACGGCAACCCCAGGCGTGAGGGAACGCAGCCCCTAGACACCCCAGGGCATGCCGAGGACCCCAGGATGAGGCCTACAAGACCCAGGAGACTGGGCCTCCACTCCCAGAAGTCAGCACCGTCAGGCGCACCTACTCTCCCTCTTCGGCCCTAGCCCAGAGGCCCAGACACCATGTCGGGGCCTGAGGAGAGGCGGGCCTCCTACTATACCATCCACCAGTACAGCTCAGGAGACCCGGCCTACGACCACAGTCCAGTGCCTCCCACGGGAGGAACAGTGAACAAGTAACTTACCTAATGCCAGACCCTTTAGTGTAAATTGCCCAAGAAATCTCGGTGTCCAGTCCATAATACTGTATAAGTGCCATGTATTGTACTGTGATTTCAGTGCCCAAGTTCTATCACAAGTGACCCTTGTTATATTACAACTTCAGTGTTAAAGTCTTGTCATGAGTGTCTGTGTTATATCGTAACTTCAGTATACACTCTCAAGTCCTGTCATAAGCGATCTGTGTTTCAGTAAATTGTAACAAACTCCAATGTCCATATATATCTGTTTTGTACCGTCTGTCTTGTGTATTTGTGTATTATCGTATCTAGTTCTGGAGTTGTAACTTAGTCAATATATGTTTGTACGTGTGGTCTCAGCCGAGTTTTTATGCCTTGTTCTATCAGTTGTATGCACTGACCCGGTCTTGCAAAGAACCCTAGCATAAGCATACGTATTTGAGGAGCAAGGATTTGACCCTCGAAAACATAGCATAACAATAAGTGTTATGCGACGTGTTCAAAGTTCAACTACTCATCATTTCATCATGTGCAATTAATGTGGGGTTCTTTTCTAGACCGGGTCTAGTGCATACAACTAGAGGAACAGGGTACAAAAGCTCTGGTCAACCAACCTTACACATATATTACCTTAAATTCATACAACACTGAATACAATGTGAATACAATATTGACACAACACACTATACACGCTTCAGTCACTATCACTACGGGAGGACTCCGGCTGGGGCTACTGAAATCCCGGGCTGCTTACAGGTGTCTGCCAGGTGTGGGAGGGGTCTCGTCAGGTGTGCCTTCCCTTAGGGGGCACGTGACCACTACCCGGGGCTGAGTCGTCTGGAGTGGGCTGCTGGGCAGCATGGAGAGGGACCTTTCTCAAGTGGGGCCTCAGTGGGAGCTCGGTCTTCGGGACTGGGACCGAATAGGGAGAGTAGGTGCGTTTGCTTGCGCCCACTCTAGGAGGCAGGTCGCCATCCGTTGGGGCTGGGAAGGTCACGCCCCGGGGTCCTAGGGGCGCCCCTGGGAGTTCGAGGGCTGCGGTCTCTCTCGGGCCGGGCCGCTGTCAGGTGCTGCTTCCGGCGTCCCTTTCTCCTCATAACTACTACAGCGCTGCTTTTATGAACTGTAGTTATATGCAGGGAATCATCTTTTTTCAACACTAGAGAAGAAACAAACAGCAAATTTAAAATTTCAGACACCAAGAAACAGTGTATTAGAATCATACTATCACCAGAAAATCAACACAGTTTTTTCCTCACTGTTATTAAGTTCTCACCAATGAAAATGTTATGCAGCGCATTCTGGGTCCAACTCCTTGAACTCAGATACGGACATGTGCTTGAGTTCTTTTGTTCAGGACCGGGCTAGAGCATGCAGACAAGGGATAGGGCTCAGACACAAGCTAACCAGTCTTATATGTATATTATCTTCTAGACAGGTACAGTAGACTTAACAGTATACAATACATACATAGAACAATTCCATATATATGACACTGTCTCAAAGGGGTAAGTATTCCACAGGGCTATGACACTATTGATGGGCACAAGTATTACACAGGGGTCGTGATATCACAATAAGGGAACATATATTACACAAGGGTCATGGGACATAATATTACACTTGGTACACAGGGGCCACGGTATTACAGAGGGGTCACAAGGGTTACACGGGAAGGGGAGTCACAGTATTATGGATGGGCACAAATATTACACAGGGTCTACAACTCACAAGGTCCTTGATATTATGGGTGGGTTATCAATATTACACAGGGATCATGACACTCTGGACAGGGGAAATAGCACTTAGGGTCTATAACACTATTGTGGGACACAGGTGTTGCACAGAGTCACTGGCGAGGCACTGAGGTGCACAGAGGTTACGGCACAGGTAAGTGCAGGTGACAGCCTGGAGTAGGAGGTAGGCCATCAGGGGTGTGCTCCCGGTAAGGGCGCCAGTTCCGTGCAGCAAAGTCTGGAGTCCGGTGTAGGCTGGAGGTTGGCGTGTTGGGTGGCCCTTTTCTGGTGGGGGCCTTAGGGGTGTGGGGGCCCTCAGGACTGGGGCCAAACAGGGCTAGGAGGCACGCTGCACGGTGCCTGCCCTTGGCCATGGTGGGAGTCCTGGAGGAGGGTTTGGGCTGTGCCTTGGGTCGGCTGCGGGGCAGCCCTCGAGGTCCTAGGGCTGTGGTCTCACCGGGAGGGGAAGGCCGTCAAGGGTTACCTGCAGCCACTCGCCCTTGGGGAGTCCGTCAGCTGCTGGGGGCTAGGCTGCAGGGACAGGACACCCACGCTCACCACAGGTCCGCTCCAGACACTCCATCAGGAGTCTAGCTGGGGAGCAGTCTCCACCCTTTGTAGGGGAGGGGAAGCAGGTAGGGGCGTCTCGCTCGGCCTCTGGAGGGGTGGGCTGAGCCAGAGACGGTGCCCTCGTAGGAAGCATCTGGGTTAGTGGAGGAGGGATGACCGGTGGTCTCTCCCTCAGGCTTGCAGGTCTGGTGGACTCTGCTGGAGCTCCACTCTGGGGCAGAGGAATGAGGTCCGGTGAATTTTTCTTTTGCTTGGCAGGTCTGGTGGACTCTACCCAGGCTCCCTCCTGGGGTAGTGGATGAAGGAGGTCCAGTGGACTCTCCTTCGGCCCAACAGGTCCGGTGGACTCTGTCGGGGGAACACTTGTCCCAGGAACAGCAGGAGGAGGAAGTCCGACGGACTTTCTGACTCCCGCAGTAGGTCTGGTGGACTCTACCGCTCTCCTGCTGCCAGGGGAAAGTTGCAGCTGGGGGACAACCGGTGGTCTCTTCCCCTGTGGCAGGTCTGGTGGACTCTACCACACTTCCACTCCTTTCCTCGGGACAGCAGGTGAGGGTTGTCTGGTGGACGTTCTGAGATGCCTGCTCCCTAAAGCGGGTGGCAGAAGGAGGTCCAGTGGACTCTCCTCCTACAGCAGGTCCGGTGGACCCTACTGTGCCACTGCTCCCCTGGGGTACAGTAGGGTTTCGAAGACCGGTGGTCTTTCCTCCTCTTCTAGCAACAGGTCCGGTGGACTCTGCTGCCGAGGGCCTACTTGAGACTGTGTAAGGGTCAGTCCCACCCCAAGCCTGGTGAGCGCTGTCCTCGTCGGAGGGTAATGCACCTTGCCGATGCACTTCTCGTGAGTCTGGCTGGGAGTAAGAGGGGCATAAGGTAGCTGGGGACATGGGCCGGTGTGGTGCAGGACACCTGTCAACCTCTCTGTGGCCTCCTCTTTGGGTGGGTGTCACCTCCCCATGTCCTCCTCCTAGGGTGGTGGTGTCGGGGTTGCTCCACTGGGCAGGCATTTCAGAAACTGTGTGAAACGTAGGAATGAACAGAAATTAAATGGAATGATTGAAAACAGCTACTAGAACATACATATGAATCCAGACTGTGTCATAAACCTCTCATCTAGGGAATTAGATCGGGATACCCTATGTGTCTTAGGTTATGGGTTATCATTTTCTTATGGCAAGAAGATAAACCCAGTGCAGGTTGGAAAGTACTTGTTTCAAATGGAAAAACAATCAAGTGAAAAAAGTGAGATTATTTGTGGCATTTTATATGGGGCAGTGTTTAAGAAAAATAACAACTCTGTTCCTAAAAGGTTTTCTGTGAAGGCCTTGGTCAAATTGAAAAATGATGACTCCCTGCATATAACTACAGCTGATAAAAGCAGCACTGTAGCAGTTATGAACAAATATGACTACAAAGAAAAAGTGAGTGAAGTGTTGCGTGACACCAACACCTACAGTGAACTAAAAAGTGATCCAACTGAAACACAAAGTAGAAAATTCCATTGTTATGCTGCGTGTTCAAGGTTCAACTTCTTGTCCCTTGATCACGAGCGACTGTTCTAGGGATCTTTTCAAGACCAGGTCTAGTGCATAAAACTAAAGGAACAGGGCATAAAAACTCGGCTGAACTAACCTTACACGTATATTACCTTAGTTACAACACTGAACAAGACACAGATACAATATTTCACAATATACTATTTAAGCACAAAACACAGGTTAGACTAGAGGACTTGGGACTGGGCGACTGGGCTGCTTCGGCTGCTTACAGATGGGGGCCAGGTGTGGGGTGAGTCCCGGGACGGTCGTCTTCCTTCAGGAGACACAGGACTCTCGCCAGGGGCCGGATCATCTGGGCTGGACTGCTGGGCGGCATAGAGGAAGGCCCTTTCCTATCAGGGCCTCGTCGTGGGGTTCGACTCTCAGGGCTTGGGCCAAACAGGGAGAGCAGGCACTCTTGCTAGTGCCTACTAAGGGAGGTAGAGTTCTGGCTGATGGGGTTGGGGATGTCACACCCCAGGTTCCTGAGGATGTCCCTGGGAGTCTGGGGGCTGTGGCCTTCCTTTGGTGGAGTCGCTGTCAGGGGTAGTCTACAGTGGCCCTTCCGTCATTGGGGCGCCGGCTGCAGGGCGTAGATCCCCGGGCTGCTTACAGGGCCTCTCCAGAGCTCCTCCAGCTGCAGCTCCACCAGGGATTCACCTCTGTGGGGAGAGAGAGAGTCCCGCTCGGCCACAGGAGTGGTGGTTGGCCGAGCCAGGGACGTCCTCCATAGGGAACGTCCTAGGGGTAGAGGATAGGGAGCAGCCAGTGGCCTGCTCTGCCCTCCCTGTGCAGACAGTAGCCAACACGGTGGTTCCTCTAACCCCATGGACTGCAGGAGGTGAACGGACGGTGGCCTGTTCACCCTGCCTGACATGGACGGTGGCCTGTTTCGCGGTCCTGCTCCCTGTGGAGGGTGTGGCCGGAGGACGGACGGTGGCCAATCATCCCTTCCCGGTACGGACGGTGGCCAATCATCCCTTCCCGTTACGGACAGTGGCCTGTACCATGGTGCCGCCACAGGTAACAGCTGAGGAGCAGACGGTGGCCTGCTCTGCCTCGTGCCTGACACGAACGGTGGCCTGTGTTGCAGTGCTGTTCCTGGGTAAACCTGTAGGTGAGGAGCGGACAGTGGCCTGCTCTGCCTCGTGCCCGACACAGACGGTGGCCTGTGTCGCGGTCCTACAGGAGGGTACAGCTGAGGAGTGGACGGTGACCTGTTCTGCCTCTTGCCCAACACGGACAGTGGCCTGTGTCCCGGTGCTGCTCCTAGAGGTGACTGCAGGTGAGGAGTGGATGGTGGCCTGTTCTGTCTCTTGCCCAACACGGACGGTGGCCTGTGTTGCAGTGCTGTCTGGGACTGTGGAGGCAGTCCCACCCCAAACCTGGTGAGGGCTGTCTCGGCTGGAGAGTAGGTGACTGGAACTGCAGTCCTGGCGGGTCGTGGGTTGAGGACGAGAGGGATGTAAGGCAGTCAGGGACGTGATCCCGTCTTGACCAGAGCCTCTACGCTCTCAACCTGCCCTCCTGTGGTCTCCTCCTAGGGTGTTGTGTTGCGACACCTGCCTCCCCATGGTCTCCTCCTAGGGTGGGGGTAGCAACATCCCTCTCTGGTTCTCCCGTCGGGTTGGGCATTTCACCACCGTCGTGGGGGAGAAAGTCACGTCCCCGTGGCTGGAGGTGGTAGGTGTCTGAGAGGGCAGCTTGGTGGGTTGGCGTGAGGTGGTAGAGGAAGGTGGTTCAGTGTCGTTGGTCTGGTTTGGTTGTTGGTGGGGTGTGTAGGTGACACGGAGGGTGGAGGTGTGCTGTGTGTGCTGGAGGAGGTGGAGGAGGTGAGGCATCCCGCATACATGTAGGTGTTTTCCACGGACAGGGATCCATGTCACTTGTTGAATCCCCATTCTCGGTGATGGTGGTGGGTCAGCGTCCTCTGGCTGTATGCTGGCTAGTGGTGGTGCTGTCCTGCTTTTATATGGTCGTGAGGTGCAAATCCTCCCCCTGGGGAGTTGAGGTGGTAGGATTTTCCATTGTGCTTGGTGTATGGGTAAGGCGATGCAGGTTGTGTTTGGCGTGTGCGGGGTGGGAGTGGGTGGTTTTGATGGTGTGGGTGATGTCGAGGGTGTGCGTGAAGGTGTGGTTGTGTATCTGGCTGGTGGGCGTGAGAGGCAGCCAATCGGGTTGTTGTGGTGGTGAAGACTGGTGTTGGTGGTGATCGGAGATGTGGTGTGGTGGCTGGGTGTGCTGAGGTCGCTGGTGGTGGAGTGTGGGGGTCTGGAGGTGGTGTCGGGGTGGCGGTGGTGGTGGGTGAGGGGTTGGCGAGGGGATGCATGTGAGCAGTGGGTGTGGGACGTTGTGGAGGTGAAGGAGGCGATTACGTTGGTGTGTGGGTGGTGGTGGGAAGTGTGTGGTGGTGGGGATGTGGTGAGAGGTCTGGTGGTAGGTTTAGAGTCTGGGGCTGGGTAGCTGAGTTGGTGGTGGTGGCATGGTGGCGGGGGGTGAATTCTGAGGTGAGGTCACTGGGGGTGAGGTCAGAGGTGAGCAGGGTAAGGGGGGGGGGAAGTGAGTGAGAGAGATGATGAGGTAGGGGAGGGTGAAAAGTAAAAGTTGTATGAGTCAGATGCTGGGTGTGGGACGGCTGCTGGTGGTGTGGTGGTGTGATGGGCTGTGGTCTGGGCATGTGGCGAATGTTTGGCGTCGAATGGGCTAACATGTCAATTGCGATAATTGCGGTGGGTTTCGTGATACTTAATGGTGACTTGGTAGGGGTTGGGGACGCTGTTGATGGTGTAGGGCTCCCTGACTCATGGTGAAATCTTGTCAGGTGTGGAGAGTCGAGCAACTACGACCAAGTCCCCTGGTTTCATAGGGGCTGGCTGGGGTGATGTCGGGCTGTATGTCTTGGTGTTTTTGTAAATGGTGCAATCGTCCTTTGAGGTGGTGGAGGGAGTTGGTTGTTGGAGATGTGGAGGGAGGTTGGAGGCGATATCATAGTGGTAAGAGGAGGGGAGCTTCTCTGAATACCCTTTCGTATGGGGGGATGCCATCTTGCTGAAGGCAGGTGTTCATGCCCCATTGCACGATCTTGACGTGTGCTGGCCAATCTTCATTTTGGGTTTCTTCTATCCTAGCTCACACTTGGATGAGGAGGGTGCAGTGGCTTCTCTCGCATACTCCGTTCCCCTGGGGCCAGTAGGGAGGAGTGCGAGATTTTGTAGCCAAAAATGGTGGCTAGTACTTCCCATGTTTTACTGGTAAATTCTGGGGCGTTGTCTGAGTGTAGGGCCTGTGGGATACCGAAGTAGGGGAAGACGTGGTGGATGAGGGCGTTGGCCACTGTTAGGGCATTATGCTCCTTGGCGGGACAGCCGATGAGGAATTTGGAATAGGTATCCACGAATGCGATGATATACTTATTGCCCTACTTAGGTGGGAGCGGGGCGACTATGTCAACTGATAGTAGCTGCCAGGGTTTGTGGGCAGTGATTTTCTCCGACGGGCCAGTGGTGCAGGTGATGTCTTTGGCCAGGCTGCAAGCTCGACCTATGACCAGTTTGACTACGTTGGAGGGGCTGGGTGTCCAATAAATGTCGTTAAACACTTGCAACAATCCCTTAGTGCCCAGGTGGATGCCACTGTTGGAGCGGAGGTGGGTCATGGCGTCAAGGGCAGTGTCGGGGTCAAGCACTATGTGGCCGGACTGGGTGAATAGGTGGTCGCTACTGGTATAGTTTTGTGAATATTTGGGATGGTATCCAGTGGGGGCGATCTCTGTTGCGCCACTGGTGGAGCAAGTTGTGTTTCGCGTGGATGGTGTTGATTGGCAATCGGGACAGGGCATCGGCGTTGGTGTGTAATTTTCCGGTGTGATAGGAGACTCCGTAGTTGAATTCTTCCAGGGTTTCTTTCCATTGGATGAGTTGGGCATTTTGGGTGTTTGACTGGTGCAGCCATTGGAAGGACTGGTGGTTGGTGATGATGGTGATCTGTGTACCAGAGAGGTAGGCCCGGAAGTGTTCTAATGCCCATATGATGCCCAGGCATTCTCGTTTAGTGGCGGCGTAGTTTTTCTCGGCCTGGTTAAGAGTGTGGCTGGCACAGGCGATGATGTGTTCTCGCCCCTCTTGCACCTGTGTGAGGACGGTGCTGATTGCCACTAGGGATACGTCAGTGTACAGCCGGAAAGGTACAGTGTAGTCGGGGAATGCAACGATCGGGGTGGTGATGAGTTTGTTTTTCAGGGTGTTGAAGGCAGTGATCCGATCGTCGGTCCAGGTGAAAGGCTCGCCCTTTATCGTCATGTCATGAAGGGGCTTGGTGATGTTGGCAAATCCTTTCATGAAGCTCCGGTAGTATGATGAGAGCCCCAGGAAGGCGCATATTTCGTGGACATCTCATGGTAGAGGGAGATCTGGGATAGCACACAGTTTGTCGGGGTCAGGTGCGATGCCTTCCTTTGAGATGATATGCATCAGGAAGGCCACGGAGCGTGCAGCCAGGACGCACTTAGAGGGTCTGAGTTTGAGTCCTGCCTGGCGGATATGTAGGAAAACTTGTTTGAGGCAATGGAGGTGGTTGGCCCAGGTTTGGCTGAAGATGATCACATTGTCCAGATAGGCCAGCCAGATTTCCAAGGTGAGGTGACTGAGGACGGACTCTATCAGGCAGGAAAAAGTAGCTGAGGCATTGCACAGTTCGAATGGGAGGACGTTGAACTCGTAATGCTTCCCGTTGATGGTCGAGAAGGCGGTCTTGCCTCTGTCCTCGGGATGTACGGGGACTTGCCAGTAGCCTGATTGTAGGTTTAAGGTAGAAAACCAGGAGGCTCTGAAGAGAGAGCCGAGGGAGTCGTTGATTCTGGGTAGGGGGGTGGCGTCCTTGGTCGTCACGTTGTTGAGTCGTCTGTAGTCCACACAGAAGCGTAGTGTGCTGTCTTTCTTTTAACCAGGATGACCAGGGAGGACCATGGGCTGGTAGAGGGAGATATAACGCCAGCATCAAGCATTTCCTGGACCTGGCTGGCGGTCTTCCTCAGCCCGCTGTTTGGGATTCTTTCGTTGAGATGGCTGGCAAATAGGCGGTCTTGTGGTGTGGATTTCATGCGCCAGGTACGTGGTGTCGCCAATGTCTGCTGGTCCTGAAGCAAATAGGTCTTGGAAGTCCAGGAGTAGGTGGTAGAGGCTGTTGGCTTTGTGTGGTGAAAGATGATCTGGCAGGGGGGGTAAAGTGGTGGGGAAGGAGGGGGGTGCACAAGGCCCAGCCTCTTCCATTTCTCCGATGACTTACCCTTTGGGGAGGGTGAGAGGGGTGGTGAAGAGATTTGCAATGTGTACTGCCCCTAGGTGAGGGGTAAGGAGGGTGGGGGACAGTAGGAAGGAGAAGGCCCCAGATGGCAGGTCTGAGGAGAACAGGACGGTGGTTCCAGTAGGACTGTTCAGGTGGAGCCAGGCCTCATGCTGAGGGGGGATGGTGAGGACAGAGGCGATGGTTGTGGGGGAGGTGGGGGGGGGGTGGGGGTGGTGGGGGTGTGGGGGCAAATGGGGGGTGTTGGGTGGAGAGGGGGGGTGCACGTGCAGAGTGGCTGAGGGGGGTCTGGAGGCTTCTGAAAGTAGAAGATGTCTCTTGTGAGTCTATGATGGTGTGTAATTTCTGTAACAGGTCCAGTCACAGTAGCCATCATATGCACAGCAGGTGGAGTTGAACACGATGAATTTATGCTGGGTTGAGACTTGCTGGTGAGTGCCAGCACACAGGGCCCGGGTTTCCCCATGTCTTGGCAGGGGGCCACCTCCCGCATCCACGAGGTGGGCTGAAGTGGGAAGAAGCAGGCCAAAGGCTGATTTGTGGTGGGAGTAGAAATGAGTGTTGAGGCATGACCTGGCTGCTCCCGTGTCCACCAGTAGCCTCACTTTTACCCCATTCAGCCTCATCTTGTTGTAGACTGGGGGTCGATACTTTTGTGAGGTGGCCCCCGCCACTGTGGGGAGGTGCGGGGGCGGGCCTAAAAATCCAGCAGGACGTCATATTCTTCATCTGGTTCTCCGTCCATGTCCCCGGGGTCGGCGCCGCCGGTGGGGGAAACGTCATCTTCAGCGCCCTCTGGGTCTAACGAGGAGACCTTTCGGCGCCCCTGAGTGGTTGCTCTGCGTCAAGCAGCTTTCGCTTGGTCACGGATGTCATGTGGGGGACATCTGTGGCTGCATGCAGAGAACACCCACGGGTTGATGGAGATCACATTGTTGTTGTTTTCTCTGGGAGTGGGACGCTTTTTGGTGGGGTGTGCTCTGGGTATGGTGGGAGTTGTTGGAGGGCTTGGATTGGTTGAGGGCGTCCGTGGCTTGTGGTGTGGTGTAGGTCTCTTGGCACTGATGGCACTGATGTGTTGCAGGGTGTGACGGATGGCTAGAAGACGTCTCACTAGCTGGATGTCCTCATCAAGGTCTCCCGTGGGTCATAAATGGTGAAGCGTTCCTTGATGATGAATGAGAGGATCCTTAATAGGGTGTAGAATACATGTTGGTCCTGGGTCGCTGTATTGGCATCCGGGTATGCGGTGGTGATGAGTCACCTGGCCTGGATGAGTGTGTCATCCAGGTTGCCATTGAAGGTGAGGCAGTCTAGCTGTGACAGAGCTATGACTGTTCCCAGAGATGGCGTGATTGCTCGTGTCACGATCTGGGTGAAGTTAGCCTATGTCAGCTCTGGGACGATCTTGGGTGCAATGCTCACCACTGCTTTGTCCAAGTGAGGCAGAGTAACTGCTATTTTCTGCCTTTCGTCTTCAAATCCTGTAACTAGGACTGGTTTGGCCATAGACAGATACGTGGTAACATCGTACTGTTCTGCATCGAACTTTGGTAACTGCACGTGAGGTCTGTCCACCATTTTGCTATACTTTCCCTTTGTTCCTTGTTGCTGCCAAATGGATAAAGAACCACCACTAGCCACCAGTGTTATGTTGCATGTTCAAGGTTCAACTTCTTGTCCCTTGATCACGAGTGACTGTTCTAGGGTTCTTGCAAGACCGAGTCTAGTGCATACGACTAAATGAACAGGGCATAAAAACTCAGCTGAACCAACCTTACACATATATTAGCTTAGTTACAAAACTGAACAAAACACAGATACAATATTTCACAACCCACTATTCAGGCACAAAACACAGGTTAGACTAGAGGACTTGGGACTGGGCGACTGGGCTGCTTGGGGTGCTTACAGATGGGGGCCAGGTGTGGGAGGAGTCCTGGGACGGTCGTCTTCCTGCAGGAAATACGGGACTCTCACAAGGGGGCAGGTCATTTGGGCTGGACTGATGGGTGGCATAGAGGGAGGCCCTTTCCTGTCAGGGCCTTGTCACGGGGTTTGGCTCTCAGGGCTCGGGCCAAATAGGGAGAGCAGGCGCTCTTGCTGTGCCTACTAAGGGAGGTAGAGTTCTGGCTGATGGGGCTGGGAAGGTCATGCCCCGGGGTCCTGGGGACGCCCCTGCGAGTCTGGGGGCTGCGGCCTTCCTTCGGTGGAGTCGCCGTCAGGGGTGGTCTGTGGTGGCCCTTCTGTCGGGAGGCTGACAGTCGGGGACGACATCGGGGCGCCGGCTGTGGGCCGTAGATCCCCGGGCTGCTTACAGGGCCTCTCCAGAGCTCCTCCGGCTGCAGCTCCTCTGGGGGTTCACCTCTGTGGGGAGACAGAGAGAGTCCCACTCGGCCACAGGAGCCAGGGATGTCCTCCTTAGGGAACGTCCTAGGGGTAGAGGATAAGGAGTAGACGGTGGCCTGCTCTGCCCTCCCAGTGCAGATGGTGGCTAACATGGCAGTTCCTCTAGCCCCACGGACTGCAGGAGGTGAATGGACGGTGGCCTGTTCACACTGCCCGACACGGACGGTGGCCTGTGTCGTGGTCCTTCTCCCTGTGGAGGGGGCGGCCGGAGGACGGATGGTGGCCAATCATCCCTGCCCAGTACGGATTGTGGCCTGTACCATGGTCCCACTGCAGGTAACAGCTGAGGAGCGGACCGTGGCCTGCTCTGCCTCGTGCCTGACACAAATGGTGGCCTGTGTTGCAGTGCTGTTCCCGGGTAAACCTGTAGGTGAGGAGCGGATGGTGGCCTGCTCTGCCTCGTACCTGTCACGGACAGTGGCCTGTGTCGCGGTCCTACAGGAGGGTACATCTGAGGAGCGGATGATGGCCTACTCTGCCTCTTGCCCAACACAGACGGTGGCCTGTGTCACAGTGCTGTCCCTAGAGGTGACTACAGGTGAGGAGCGGATGGTGGCCTGCTCTGCCTCTTGCCCAACATGGATGGTGACCTGTGTCGTGGTGCTGTTTGGGACTGTGGAGGCAGTCCCACCCCGAACCTGGTGAGGGCTGTCTCGGCTGGAGAGTAGGTGACTGGAACTGCAGTTCTGGCGGGTCATGGGTTGAGGGCCAGTCTTAACCCGGGCTTCTACACTCTCTACCTACCCCTCTGTGATCTCCTTCTAGGGTGGGTGTTGCAACACTTGCCTCCCCGTGGTCTCCTCCTAGTGTGGGGGTTGGGACATCCCTTCCTGGTTCTCCCGTCGGGGTGGACATTTCACCACCGAAAAACAAAGTAGAAAATTTCACAAAGAAGTCAAGACTTTGCTAAGAGGAGGGGAGGACTTGATCAAACAGTTCTCGGTGCAAAATCCATCTGCGCCATATACGTATAGGCACGTTTTGGCGAGAGCAAGTTTAATCTGGATCGAGACAAAGTCAATCCTGACAGGTGGTCCTGTTTTGGCAAGGCACAGTCCTGGTCCTGGACTGGATTGAAAGACGATCCCGGATCGATCTGAGGCAATCCACCTCCCCAAAGTGGACTGAACTGGGCGATCCTGGATTGTGACGTCACACCAAAACAAATATAGCATCAGCTCCTACATTGTAAGTGTCGTATTTACTTGTTTTTTAATAATATACGGATAAAATGATGCTGCCAGTTACTAAGGTGGGTATAAGAGGCTCAGCTGTGTCTGGTTTTGTTATGGGGTGTGTTTAAGGCTCAACTACTTGCTCCTTGAACTCGGCACCTAGAGCGGGGTTCTCTTTCTAGCTCGGGTCAGGTATACAGCAACTCAAGGAACAGGGCATAAAAACTCTGGGCAACCAATCTTACATGTATATTACCTTAACTTCGATACAACTGAATACAATACAAAGGACAACACACAGTACACTATACAAAAGTTAGGCACTGTCAGGACCAGAGGACTCTGGACTGGGCGGTGTAGCCTGGTGCTGCTACAGGTGTTGGCCTGGGGTTCTGGGGATGTCCTGGTGAGTCCGAGTGCTGCAGTCTCCCTCCGTCTGGGCCTCTGTCAGGTGGGGCCTGCAGCGTCCCTTCTGTGGAGAGTCCATCAGTGGGTGTCATCGTCAGGGTGCTGGTTGCAGGGCTTGTATCCCGGGGTTCACAACGGGGCCCTGCCAGACCTCCTCCAGTGCGGTTCCTCCTGGGAACTGTCTCTGTATGGGGAGAGGGTGAGGAGTCCCGCTCAGCTGCAGGAGTTGGTGGGTGAGCAAGAGACATCCTCAGAAGGGGAATGCACATGGGTAGGGGGCGAGGGGTGGCTCATAGTTGTTTACTCCTCGGCACGGCCGGTGGCCATCGTCAAGTTTCCAAGAGGAATGGGCGCAGAGCGGCTGGAGGCCATGTCCTCCTCAGTGCGGCTAGAGGCTGTCACTGAGTTCCCGTGCTCTGGACTGACTGCGGGTGGAGGGTTGCTAGTGGCCATCACACGCCCACCGGTGCGGTTGGAGGCTGTCACCGAGGTGTCTTGCCCTGGAAGGACTACAGTCTCAGTGCAGCTAATGGCCGTCACTGGCTTGCTAGTGCAGCTGGTGGCTCATCGAGGTCCTGCTTCCTGGCAGGACAGCAGTCGAGATGCGGCCAGTGGTCGTCACCTGCCTGCTGGTGAGGCTGGTGGCTGTCACCTGCCTGCTGGTGCAGCTTGTGGCCGTCACCGGGGTCCCATCACCCAGGAGGACTGCAGAGGTAGTGTGGCTAGTGGCCGTCACCCATCTGCCGGTGCGGCTGGTGGCCATCACCATACTTACGTCCCCTCTTGGGTTTGCAGTCGAGATGTGGCTAGTGGCTGTCACCTGCCTGTTGGTGCAGTTGGTGGCCGTCACCGAGGTCCTGTTCCCAGGAGTGCTTTTAATAAGAGAGCATCTGGGGGCCGTCTCTCCCCAAGTGTGGCTAGTGGCCGTCACTCGGTCCTGCTGAGGGAGGGGGGCAGCTTAAGGCGGGCCGATTACACTTGGTTCACAGACTACGCACACATCCAAAGCCACTGCAACACAACAATTATACTCACAAGCACTTCTCACCCTACATACGGTCTCTACCAGACAGCCTAAGCCACTGGGTAGAGATATACGGCTTAATCGTCCCTGCTTCGGTAGGGATAGGCCGGTCCTGCAGTGGACCTCAACGGCTGATGACGACGACAACG